>OZ023212.1:23162682-23247682 GCA_963995525.1 Escarpia spicata
GAGAGAGAGAGAGAGAGAGAGAGAGAGAGAGAGAGAGAGAGAGAGAGAGAGAGAGAGAGAGAGCGAACGGAGGGCAGAGATATTGAAAGACAGGCAGACGGGCGTGCTGGCATGCTGGCGGGCAGACAGACAGCAGACTGACAGACCGACATACAGACTAGACAGACAGACAGACAGACAGACGGGCGGGCGGACGGACGGGCGGACGGACGGACAGACAGACATTTAAACAAACAGACAGACAGACATATATTCAAACAGACAAACAGACATACATTAAAACAGACACAGACAGACATACATACATTAAAATAGACATACAAACAGACATACATACATACATTAAAACTGACAAACTGACGTAAACAAAAAACATATAGACAGAGATACATTAAACAGACAAACAGATAGACAGACAAACATATATATATACATGCATAAATACATAAGAAAGACATACGCTAGCTCGATTATAGTTACGTTACACTTAAAATAAGTACACATCAATTGTAGTGAAATTGCATAACTATAAACAAGTAGGTGGCAAAATCTTTATTTCAAGTTACCATGCCACATTCAGAGCGTGATTTTCAAAGGGCCATCATAATCCCATATGCGTGCACACCGACATCACTCCTACATCATTCCTACACCACCCCTACATCACTCCTACATCACGCATACACCACTCCTACATCACTCCTACACCACTCCTATATCACTCCTACACCACTCCTACATCACCCCTACACCACTCATACATCACGCATACAGCACTCCTACATCACACATACACCACTCCTACACCACTCCTACATCACACCTACATCAATCCTACATCACTCCTACGTCACTCCTACATCACTCCTACACCACTCCTACATCACTTCTACACCACTCCTACATCACTCCTACATCCACAGTTCCATGTCTGTACTTTCTAAATGACTAGCTTTCCAGAAGCATAACATGCTGACAATTTGGTAAACAATGCTTATCTTGTTAAATACAATGTCACCCATTTGAATTAATAAATACTACATATAATGAGTATATGCGTGATAATACAGTCTTCTCATCGTATTTGCAAACATATATCTGCCCCACCGCTATACATGATAGGGGCATACAAATCCATAAATGGGGTAATTACATTAACTTTAATCAATCGTGCGTGTACACACCTTTCTGATTTTTAACTAGTATCTTACTATCTTTACATTATTTACTGCAATGTTGTGATCGTCTAAAGCCATCCGAAATTCTGTCCAACTTCACGGTAAAACCGCTGGTTCATTGGTTTGAAATAAGTTCTCAGCTTCGCCTCAAATTGTGGAATTAAATCAGGGTGTTTGACGCCTTTCGACCTCTTCAAGCACTGTGTCTCTCCGTCATCGGAGACCATGCAGTAAAATCCACGTTTGTCGTCGAATGCAATGTTCTTCTCAGTGATATGATGACGCAAGCCGAGGAAACTTTCAACCTTTCTGAGCTCTGAGACGGGATCCGACACCAATTTCTCCCCGTTGACGACGTGAAACTGAGTGCGAAGAGGAAACAGTTGTATCCACTTGTCAACGTACAGGGCGTATGACGAACGACTAATTATGTTACATTTTGGGTTGACATACCCGGTCGCCGTTAGTATATCGGATCCTTCGATTGTCCGACAGATCTCGATGTCCGTTTGATTGAACAGGCGGCAATGCTGGATCCAGTCTGACACGGATCTGGCGACAGGATCACGAACAATTAAGATGATTTTGGTGGTCGCGTTCATTTCGTATATACGAGCTGCCACATCTGCCGATTTAATAAAGTAGCTTGGCGATTTCTCCATAGTGATCTGATTCTGCCGTGACAGTGGCATTTGACTGCGATACCATTCCAAACCTCGATCGTACAGGCGACCATTGAAATAGTTAACTTCGCGTGGTGCCACGACAATGTCGGGGTGTAGAGCGAGGTAGTTGATCAGTGCTCTTGTGCCGCACTTCATTGCACCGACGATGATGCATTGTGGAAGGCGACGTTGACGTGTGTCGTATACCGACTGAACGTATGATATAGCAGCTGTTGTGCCGTAGATTACAATAACAACTGTCAGAGTTGATCTGACGACTGCTAGAAACAGCCTTCGTCTTCTCACTAACATGTTTGAGCATATAGAGCGACACGAATGAGCGATTGTGACTCTCTTGGTCTAATGCTGCGTTCCAGTTGGCTCGTGTTTAGCGTAAATACCACTTCGTACAACTACGTGATCCAAATCACCAATGGTGAAGTGGGACTGACTGTCAACGTTCCGGTTCGCCACACCTTAGTAGTATGTCGCGTTGATTACGGTGGATGTGGAAAACTAGTTCCGGCTTCCCATATTAAAAGATAGCAAAGTAGTACTGGTTCCACCAATCTTGCGCGTCGCGCCAGTACCTGACGATTTTTACCCCATGTTAAATAGGTGCTAAATCCCATGTTTTGTCAGTAATTCCAATCTCTTAACATGGACAATTTCATTGTAGCGTTTTCAAATTTTTCACTTATGAAAAGCTGACAGACGCTTCTAAGCCACGCCCAGCGCGCTCGTGATTGGTCGCTAGGGCAAGGAGCGTTTGACACATGTGTCACGCGCGTTTCATTTTGTTTTTTTGTGGGGAAACGTCAGAGCTTGTAATACCAAATTATGTTAGCAAGGGGCTATATGTACACAGACTAATTTTACGAACAGACAGGGAAGGCTATACGTACACAAACTAATTTTATGAACAGGTAGGCAGGGCCCGACGTAAAGAAATTTATGGTGCAGAAAAGTTGATAAACAAGTGGAATTACTGATTGATAAGTATTATTCTTGCCTTAATATCATTCATAAAGTTGCAGTAAACATATATTGAGCAGCAGTTGTGCTTAAAGTTAGTTATTTAAAGTATTTTAGAACACCTTAGTATAGTGAGTGATAATAGGGTAACTTAGCCTTCGATAAATTGTAAACAAGATTTAACAAACCTGATTATTTAACAAGATTTAACAAGACTGCTGTAGTGTATTCAATTGTATCGTATCTAACATTGATTAATACAGAGACTCACACAAACAAGTGCTTTCCAATTTTAACTCTGTATTTCTAGTCCTCGCTTCCGCCCAGGGATCAGGCCTTAATTACATGAGGAGGGGAGCGGTCTTTAACAGTAGACACCACAATTGCCATCCAGAAAATTAATTCTAAATGGCAGGTGGACAAGGAAGCCTTTCGGCTTATCGGGAGTCCAATCATTTTTATTTACGTGTATCCCGCCCTTTTAAGGTATGTGTCAATTTTATTTTAAAACATATTCACGCTACTAGCACCAACACAACCAGGAGACAATCTGTTCCATTCATTTACAGTCCTTTGTGAGAATGAAAACTTTCTTCTATCTAATCTACACTGCTCCTTTACTAATGTAACTTCATGTCCTCTGGTCCTTCTATCTTTCTTAACTGAAAAAAAAAATGTCTATCAATATTTTCGTAACCATTCAATATTTTAAACACTTCTATCTGATCTCCTCTCAATCGCCTGGTCTCCAGTGTTGTTAAACCACATTTTTTAGGCGTATTTCGTAACTAAGATCCCTCTGTTTAGGTATCATTTTAGTTACTCTCCTCTGTACTCTTTCTAGCATATCTATGTCCTTCCTGCGATATGGCCTCCACGCTTGAATACAATATTCTAAATGAGGCCTAACTATTGTTTTGTACAGTGGTATTATTAGCTCTTTTTCCTTATACGTTATGTTTCGCCTAATTAATCCAAGGATTGGATTTCCCTTTGAAACAGCAATACCGCACTGCTCTGAAACCTTCATATCAGCACTAATGGTTAATCCTAAGTCATTTTCTTTAACAGTAGTACTAAGTACAGAACCTCCCACTGTATATTGTACATCTTCGTTCCCATATCCTGTGTGGAGGCATTTACATTTCCCAAAATTGAACAACATTTGCCATTTTTCAGACCATTTTATCAACCTGTCAAGATCATCTTGTAAATGTTGTCTATATCCATCACTTTTAATCCTAAACAATTTGGTATCATCCGCAAATGTCAACACCTTACTTGTTATATCGTCATCCAAATCGTTTATATATATTAAGAATAATATAGGTCCCAGTACTGATCGCTGTGGTACCCCACTCAAAACTTATTTCCAGTTTGAAGCCTCCCCATCAACTACTACCCGTTGTCTTCTGTCAATTAGCCATTTTTCTATCCAGTTAATTAAACCATTTCCTATGCCGTGGGCCTTTAGTTTAAGCAGTAACCTTTGATGTGGCACTTTGTCGAAAGCTTTCTGAAAATCTAGGTAGATGATATCTACTTGTGATCCCTCGTCTACCCACTTAGTGATATCTTCCAAAAAACATAACATTTGTTAAGCATGACCTCACTTTTAGAAACCTATGTTGAGATGGGTTTAACAAGTTATGTTTAACAAGAAAATCCACCATGTGATCTTTAATTAGTCGTTCTAATAAGTTGCAAATCACTGACGTTAAACTCACAGGTCTGTAGTTCTCTGTCTTGTTTCTGGAACCTTTTTAAATAACGGTATAATGTTTGCTTCTTTCCATTCTAAGGGAACCACTCCCTATACTAATGACAAGTTGAAAACTGTGGCAAGTGGTATGCTAATTTGTTCTACAATTTCCAATAGTAGTTTGGGCGGAATCCCATCCCTTCCAGGTGATTTATTATCCTTCATAGCCCTAATTTTCTTAGCTACCATTTCCGGTGTTACAATTAACTGTCCTAAATATTCTGATTCTGCCCCCTTGAACTTAGCCTCTGGTACTGGCAGTAAACTAATATCTTCCCTGGTAAACACTGGACTAAAATACTCATTCAGGTCTTCTGCCATTAAGAATCCCTCTGATATTATATTTACAACACTATCTTCTAGAGGACCGACCTTATCCTGAACTTTCTGTTTGCTACGAACATATGCATAAAAACTCTTGTTGTCTTGTTTTATATTACAAGCAAATTTTTTTTCGTAGCTTTTTTTCGAATTTCAGTTGTAGCTTGGTTTAATGCTTCTTTATAAATGTTGTAGTCTTCGTCATTTCCAGTACGTCTATATGACTTCTACATTCTTTGTTTGTACTTACTTTTTATAATGGCTTCTTTCGATAAGTATTTCTTTATGGTCCGTTTCCCTTGTTTTTTGAAGGGAACAAATTTATCTACGATGCAGTCTATTTCATTCTTTAAGGTATTCCAGCATTCTGTTGCTGTCTTATTCTTTAGTGTGTTATCCCAGTCTATCTTTGCTAAATATTTCCTCATTTCCTGATATCTTTCTTTGTGGAAATTTCTCCTGAACTGCTTTTTATTATTTCTTTCTGATTTTATTTTGATGGTAAAATGTATCTGGTTGTGATCACTACTTCCCAGAGGCTCACATAATTTAACATTGTCAACTAATTCATTCTGTGAGGACAAAACTATGTCTAACACATTCTCACCCCGATTGGCTCTAGCACGTGTTGAGAAAGGAAACTGTCTTGTACTAAATCTAAAAACTTGTGGTCCTCACTCCCCGTACTCGGTAGAAATTTCCATTGTATATGACCATGGTTAAAATCTCCCATGATAATACAGTCCCGTTTGCTAACTTCCCTTATAGCATTTTGTACTTTTTCGTTCTCTTCTACATTTATGTTTGGACTTCGATAAACTAACCCCACCGTTAACGTTGAGTTTTCTGTAACTATGTTACACCAAACAGCTTCTTTGCAGTCTGCTTCTCTTTCTAATTTTATTTCATAAGCCTGGATATATTCTTTAACATATAAAATAACTCCACCTCCCCTTCTTCCTATTCTATCTTTCCTGAACATTACATAGCCTGTTAGTCCCAATTCAGCATCTGATATATCAGTGGTGGCCCATGATTCGGTTATACCTTTTATGTGAGGGTCAGTCAATATCTTCTACCATA
Source organism: Escarpia spicata (assembly GCA_963995525.1). Lineage (NCBI taxonomy): Eukaryota > Metazoa > Annelida > Polychaeta > Sabellida > Siboglinidae > Escarpia > Escarpia spicata. The sequence goes on from OZ023212.1 coordinate 23,168,667, forward strand.
ATGTTTAGTTCATTTCTTTTGTTTACTATGCTCCTTGCATTTAGACAAACTCATTTATATCCTGATTCAGAACAGTTTCCCAGGCTGTTCTTTGCCGATTTATTTCTGCTGTCTTTATCTATGCCTCCAGTTTCAGGCTTCTCTGTGAATCCCCCCTGCGAATCTAGTTTAAATAGATGCAGCCTGTCCCACTGTCAACAGATTGCAGCAAGTTCTCTGAGAAAACTGCTGCCCCCTTTCCACTTAGATGGAGGCCATCTCTCATGTACATATCTTCCCTCCCAACAAAGTATCCCCATAAATCTATGAATCCCACCCCCTCTTCTTTACACATCTGCTCAACTAGTGCGTTGCAGTTTCTGTATGCTGGTCCCCTTCCTCCCATTACTGGCAACATTCCTGAGAGAATAATCTGTTCGACACTTGTCTTCTTTAACTTCCTCACTAACTGTCTGTATTTCTGTATTATCCCAGTTGTTCCCTCCCTGTCTGCATTATTTGTCCCTACGTGTACTAGTATAGACCCTCCCTTGCCATGCCCCAATACCTTCTCTACCCTTTCAGTCACATGCTCTATCCTAGCCCCCGGTAGACAAACAACGATGTCCTTCCCCTCGCTTAGTGACTTATCCGTCTTTCTCATAATGGAATCGCCCATAAACACCCTCTCTTTCCTCACTGCCCCCTCAATCACTGCCTCAGAGTAGCTCCTTCGCCGGATTGCATCTGTCTGGTTGTAGTCTTGTTCCTCTGTCTTCTGTTCTCCTGTCACAATCCTGTCCGTTCCATTCTTTCCTGACGCTGTTTCTCTTGTCACCTTTCCTCCTATCATCGTCCCTCCCAACTTCTCTTCTGTCACATTTACTCTCACTTCCTTTCTTCCCATCATCTTTTCTCCCATTGCATTTCCTTCTCTCCTCTCCCGTTTCTTTTTCCCGCCTACCTCTTTCTCTACAGTCACTTTCTCCCCTGTCACCTTCACACCTGTCACATTTCCTGCCGTCGATCCTCCAATTTCTTCCCCTCCGATTACCTTCCCTCCTCTCAGTCTTCTTTCCTCGGTCTTGTCGTCACTACTCTGCTCCTTCAGTCTCACAGTATTCCCAACTCTCTCCCTGTCCTCTCTCTCCATTTCACCTGTCTCCTTGCTGATTCTCATCTCCATCCCATTCACAATATCTACCAACCTAGCTACCTCCTTCTCCAGACAGTTCACCTTCCAACACCCCACACACTGAAAGGTGAATCTCTCTTCCTTGGTCTCTGTCCATGACTTCGCACAGCCGGATAGGGCAAAATCCACCCAACTGTGGCAGTCATCGTACACCAAAGCGCCATATCAGAATTTATTTAATAATAATAATCTAATTACCTATTTAAAATAGTTTAGTCAACTGTGTTCACACTATTCACTGTCTATGTAGTCTTTAAGAAGACTGTTTTCTGTGCACAAATGTTACACTTTACGTAAGACTGCCTTATTTATTTATGTTATACCGCCCCTAGCAAATACTTGGGACACTAGCTACATAAACTTAGTTCGCCCGGTTGTCGCAAATGATTAATTTTGACAACAAAGCTACCTTATCAAAGTGTCTAGCAGATGTACATGCAACAGAACAGCATCTATTTTTTCATCTATATTTTCTACCACATATGAGATTTATTACTTATTATGTGGTAGAATATATAGGAGATAAAGTAACAACCATCAAACTACTTACATAACATAATATCTGTGTAAGCCAGTACTTGATAGATATTTTGATTAGGTAGCATTGTTGTTAAAATTAAGCAAGGGCGATAGTCGGGCGGAGTAACCTAAATAAATAAAGCAGCATAACGTAATGTTAGTGATTGTATTTAAATTAGGTCACTACTGGTAATATTAGCGTTCGTGATATGATAAATAATCGGCTGTGTAATTTAAATATGTAACATAAAGTGTGCTGTAGTACTCAGCGATCGAAATAAGCCAGAATATTTACTTGTCCGACGGACAAGTAAGTTTTGAAATCTACTTGTCCGCCAAAATCTTAACTTGTCCGAGTAGTTGTCAGGGGGAATTGAAGCTTCGGAAAAAAACGTAAAAGTCTGTCTTATTTTTATGACAACAACACAAGGTTGTGATTAACGACACAATTTGATTTAATCTGCAAATTTTGAAAATGCAAAACTATATTTGCAACTATTTTCTGGTCCATTAATGTTCATCACGAATATTAAAAGTAGACACGTTACATGATGTATACCAATATTTTAGTGATACTGATATGAACGCTTTTATTAATAACAAATAATTATTACGATAATAGGAATTAGACAATTGTTTTCCTTGCTATTTTCGTTTTTATAATGTTGCAAAAACTGTTTATGTTTAATATGGTATAATTATATATATATATATATATATATAAATCATATAACACTGATGTAAAATTGTTGCATCCGTTTGTCATTGAAGATGCCACTCAAACAGGAACACGATCAATACAAAGCCAGGAGATGTAAAGCAATCATAATAAACCATATAGACCTAATATGAGAATATTTTTTTCAACCTCTATGAACTTCAATATTAACATAGTTCTCTGGGTGGCAATCTTGTTAAATAGTTCTGTATTTTACAAACGAAGATAATATTCAATTGATCATCAGCAAAACAAACGCGTAATTTTCCTAAGTGTTATATTACCATTTCAATTATGATAAAACAGTTTTAACGGTGTCCGAATTATATTTACCAGGCGGAATATAATATATAGATTTAGTTACGTCGTAACGTTGCTGCCGCGCGCAGACCGCCGTAATTGGCGAAAGCCGACATGTCAACGGCGGTTGGCGCACTGTCCCCGGCCGCGCGTTTTGCATAATTCGGTTAATATTTATGGTTAATATACATGTTACATAGATACAACAACATTCATGAAATGTCAGGGAATTAATATTCCGTTTATTAACCAGCACTATAGATTTACCGGAGAGCCAGTTACAAGTTTTGAAAATTGTCACCGTTCTGGATCGGCTAACGACAGTTCGATGACTTGGTCTTGGAAGACTGCTGAGTCCGCGTGGGTTAGGCGTAATAATGGGTAAAACTTTGTATATACTTATTCAAATAACAGGTAGCGATACAAAGTCTACTATTTCCAAAGTTCATCAAATATGATCCGTGCGCGGAAGCAAGTTGTACGTCGGCCAAACTGAACGATTTACGATTGTGTGAAATACAGCCTCGATCAACGATGGCTGATGCCGAGTCTGTCGTACGCGTATGACAGCTAGGTCGGTGCGCTCAGCTCATGACCCTGTTAACGCAAGCACTAAACTCGGCCGAAGACTGACATACAACACGCTGGCGGCGGAACAAGACGCCGACACACCAACAAAATTGCAACGCGCGCGATTGCTAGCGAACTTCATTTACGTTTGAATTTCGTAAAATAAAAATGTTGCAATATTGCACGCGTCACTATATTTACTGTAAATTTTCACTTGTCCACCGGATAACCATGTAGAGTCATTTTACTTGTCCGGGCCAAAAATCACTTGTCCCGGACAAACGGACAAGTGCTATTTCGAACGCTGACAGTACACAGGAAACAGTCTTTATAAAGACTAAGTTAGTTAAGTTATTAAATAAATTCTGATAGGGATATGGCGCCTTGCAAGCGGCAAGTCAAGGCAAAGCGACACTTGGTGTGCGATCACTGCCACAGCTGGGTAGATTTTGCATTGTCCGGCTGTGGGAAGTCATGGGCAGAAACCATAGAGGAAGGATTCACCTTTCAGTGCATTGGGTGTTGGAAGGTGGAGTGTCTGCAGAAGGAGATAGTTAGGTTGACAGATATTGTGAAGGGAATGGAGATGGGAAGTAGAGAGGAGACAGGTCGAATGGAGAGTGACGACATTGAGAGAGGTGAGAATACTGCAGTATATATATAACAGTGGCAAAAAAACTGAGGAAAGGAGATTGAGAGGAGGGAAGGTGATTGGAGGGGAAGAAATTGGAAAATCGACGACAGAAAACGTGACAAGCGTGAAGGTGACAGGGGAGAAAGTGACCGTAGAGAGGGAGGGAGAGAAAAAAATTAGATGGGAGGAAAGATGAAGGGACGAAAGGAAGTGAGAGCAAATGTGATAGGAGAGAAGTCGATCAAACGGATGCTGACAGGAGGAAAGGTGACAAGAGAAAAAGCGACTGAAAAGAATGGATCGGAAGAGAATGTGACAGGAGAGAAGACGACGGGGGAAAAGACAACAACCAGACAGATGCAAACCGAAGAAGGAGCTACTCTAAGGCAGTGATTGAGGGGGCAATGAGGAAAGAGAGGGTGTTTATGGGCGACTCCATTATGAGAAAGACGGACAAGACACTGAGCGAGGGGAAGGTCGTTGTTGTTTGTCTACCAGGGGCTAGGATTGAACATGTGACTGACAGGGTGGAGAAGGTATTGGGACATGGCAAGGGAGGGTCTATACTGGTACATGTAGGAACAAATAATGCAGACAGGGAGGGAACAACTGGGATAGTACAGAAGTATAGACAGTTAGTGAGGAAGCTAAAGAAGACAAGAGTTGAACAGATGATTCTGTCAGGAATTTTGCCAGTAATGTGAGGAAGGGGGGCAACGTATAGAAACAGCAAGAGGATGGCGATCAACGCACTAGTTGAGCAGATGTGTGAAGAAGAAGGGGTGGGTTTCACAGATTTGTGGGGATGCTTTGTTGGGAGCGAGGATATGTACATGAGAAATGGCCTCCTGTCTCCATCTTAGTGGAAAGGGGGCAGCAATTTTATCAGAGAACCTGCTGCAATCTGTTGACAGTGGGACAGGTTGCATCTATTTAAACTAGATTCGCAGGGGGGACTCACAGAAAAGCCTGAAACTGGAGGCATAGATAAAGACAGCACAAATAAATCAGCAAAGAACAGTCTGGAAAACTCTTCTGAAGCTGGATATAAATGTGTTTGTTTAAATGCAAGGAGTATAGTAAACAAAAGAAATGAACTAAACATTATGGTTGAAGATATTGACCCTCACATAATAGGTATAACCGAATCCTGGACCACCACCGATATGTCAGATGCCGAATTGAGACTGACAAGATATGTAATGTTTAGGAAAGATAAAATAGGAAGAAAGGGAGGTGGAGTTATTTTATATATTAAAGAATCTATCCAGGCTTATGGAATAAAATAGAAAGAGAAGCAGAATGCGAAGAAGCTGTTTGGTGTAACATAGTTACAGGAAACTTAACATTAACAGTTGCGTTAGTTCATCGAAGTCCAAACATAAGCATAGAAGAGAATGAAAAAATACAAAACGCTATAAGGGAAGTAAGCAAACGGGACTGTATTATTATGGTGGATTTTAACCACGGCATATATAATGGACATCTCTACAGAGTATGGGGAGTGAGGACGACAAGTTTTTAGTTTTAGTTCAATATACTTTCCTTTCTCAACATGTGCTAGAACCAACCAGGGGTGAGAATGTGTTAGACATAGTTTTGTCCTCACAGAATGAATTAATTGACAATGTCAAGATATGTGAGCCACTGCGGAGTAGTGATCACAACCAGATACATTTTACCATCAAAATAAAATCAGAAAGGAATAGTAAAAAGTATAGGAGAAATTTCCACAAAGGAAGGTATAAGGACATGAGGAAATATTTAGCAAAGATAGACTGAAATAACACACTGAAAAACAAGACGGCAACAGAATGCTGGAATATATTAAAGAGTGAAATTAAGTGCATAGTCGATACATTTGTACCCTTCAAAAAACAAGGGAAACGGTCCAAAAAGAAACACTTATCGAAAGAAGCCATTAGAAAAATTAAGTATAAACAAATTATGTGGAAGTCATATAGATGTACTGGAAATAATGAAGACCACAACAGTTATAAAGAAGCACTTAACCAAGCTACATACGAAATTAGAAATTCAAAGAGAATCTATGAACAACAATTAGCTAGTAATATAAAACATGACAGCAAGAGTTTTTATGCGTATGTTCGAAGCAAACAGAAAGTTCAAGATAAGGTCGGTCCTCTAGAAGATAGTGCTGGAAATATAATATCAGAGGGATTCTTAATGGCAGAAGACCTGAATGAGTACTTTAGTTCAGTGTTTACCAGAGAAGATATTGGTTCACTGCCAATACCAGAGGCTATGTTCAAGGGGGCAGATTCAGACTATTTAGGACAATTAATTGTAACCCCGGAAATGGTAGCTAAGAAAATAAGGGCAATGAAGGATAATAAATTATCTGGAGTGGATTCTGCCCAAACTACTATTGAAAATTGTAGAACAAATTAGCGTACTGCTTGCAACAGTTTTCAATTTGTCATTGGAAGAGGGAGTGGTTCCTTTGGAATGGAAAGAGGCAAACATTATACCATTATTTAAAAAAGATTCGAGAAACAAGTCAGAGAACTACAGACCTGTGAGTTTAACATCAATGATTTGCAAATTATTAGAAAGACTAATTAAAGATCACCTGGTGGATTTACTTGTTAAATATAACTTGATAAACCCATCTCAACATGTGTTTTTTAAAGCGAGGTCATGCTTAACAAATATGTTATGCTTTTTGGAAGACATCACTAAGTGGGTAGATGAGGGATCACCAGTAGATATCATCTACTTAGATTTTCAAAAAGCTTTCGACAAAGTACCACATCAAAGATTACTTGCGGATGATACAAAAGTGTTTAGAAGGTAAAAGTGATGGAGATAGATAACATTTACAAGATGATCTTGACAAATTGATCAAATAGTCTGAAAAGTGGCAAATGCTGTTCAATTTTGGGAAATGTAAATATCTCCACACATGACATGGTAACGAAGAAGTAGAATATACAATGGGGGGCACTGTACTAAGTACTACTGTAAAAGAAAAGGACTTAGGGTTAACCATTAGTGCTGATATGAAGGTTTCAGAGCAGTGCGGAATTGCAGCTTCAAAGGGAAATCAAATCCTTGGATTAATTAGGCGAAACATAACGTATAAGTAAAAAGAGCTATACAAGCGTGGAGGTCATATCACAGAAAGGACATGTATATGCTAGAAAGAGTACAGAGGAGAGCGACTAAAATGATACCAACACTGAGGGATCTTAGTTATGAAATTCGCCTAAAAGAATGTGGTTTAACAACACTAGAGACCAGGAGATTGAGAGGAGATCAGATAGAAGTGTTTAAAATAATGAATGGTTATGAAAATATTGATAGACATATTTTTTCTCAATTAAGAAAGATAGAAGGACTAGAGGACATGAAGTTACATTAGTAAAGGAGCAGTGTAAATTAGATAAAAGAAAGTTAAAATTTTCACAAACGACTATAAATGAATGGAACATATTATCTGCTGATTGTGTGGGTGCTAGTAGCGTGAATGTTTAAAAATAAAATCGACACATACCTCAGAAGGGTGGGATACACATAAATAAAAGGGTCGGACTCTCGATAAGCCAAAGGACTTCCTTGTCCACCTCCCACCTAGAGTTAATTTTCTGGGTGGCAATCTTGTTAAATCTTGTTCATCCAGATTATATTTTTAGCGTTCAATTTAGACTTATACTGATTAGGACAGTCGTGAAATCCATACATTGTAAATGTTGTTATACTGTTATCTTAACACATTGTAAACACGAAGCAAATAGGTGCAATGTGTAACAGCAATTACTTTTGCATTTATATAATGAAACTCTAACACATGCATAAAACTAATTAATTTGACTTTATAATGTAATCGCGGTCTTCAAGTTTTACAATGAATATTTGCGATGGGATGTGAGTAAAATTATTAGAATGTTGTTCATTTGGAGGCAGGCTATATTAAATAAATGGGATTGCCATTATGCACCATTACTAAAACTCTTTCACTTTACAAACTGACCAAAGTGCAGCCCAAATTGATGACGACATGTATAAAACGTGGTGTTATAATAAGGCGTAATTTATAATAGAAGCATTATAAATTCTGTACTGAATACAAAATGTAGAATACATATAAGACGATGTTACAGCAGAACCTATAGCCTCGTTTTTTCGAACAGGGCGACCGTCTTGGGATTAGACCATTACAATTATTCCCGTGCGGTCATGCTTAAATTCGTGCTTTCTATGTGGTGTACTGTAAAAATAAGTCATAGATGCTATGAAGTAGGTCAATTATGTCATGTAATACGTCATTACACATACTGACAGACCCATATATATTTCTAAAACCTGCGTATAGCTTACAATTATTATAAAATCGGAACTTCTCTGCTAATTTGGTCAAATTAACTGGCGGCTATCTGCGTAGACCTATACGATATTTATTTTTACATCACGCGCTTGCATACAGTTTTGATTTGTTCATGGAAAATGGCGGGAAATTGGTAAAACTTGCGGGAATTCGGTGAAAATTACGTCAATAAATAAATACGCGTGGTAACTCTGTCAAATCGGTAGTAATTATGTTTACAGGCATTCAGAACTTGCGCGTATGTAAATAATCTCGTTCAATGACGTCATTACATAAATACACATGGTAAATTGGTCCAACTGGTAGTAATTCGGTTAGCAGACATTTGGAACTTGAATTACCTTAATTTTGCTCTGTATCTAGGTGAATAACCTTAATTTACCTCTGTATCTAGGTGAATTTCCTGAATTTACCTCTGTATCTAGGTGAATTTAACTCTGTATCTAGGTGAATTTACCTCTATATCTAGGTGTATTTCCTTAATTTACCTCTGTATCTAGGTGAATTTGGCAAATTTACCTCTGTATCGATGTGAATTTACCTCTGTATCTAAGTGAATTTACCTCTGTATCTAGGTGAATTTACCTCTATATCTAGGTGTATTTCTTTAATTTACCTATGTATCTAGGTGAATTTGGCAAATTTACCTATGTATCGAGGTGATTTTCCTGAATTTACCTCTGCATCTAGGTGAATTTCAAGCCCAAGTTCCTAATAAGTTTGGTTCGTGCAACTCGTACTTCTAAGTTTGGTTCTTATGGCCAAGGGTATTTGAATGGTATTTAATGCAATGGTATTGAATGGTCTTCACTGGTATACCATTTAATGATATTTTTAATGGTATTCTGAATGGTCTTCAATAGTATTAGGGTGTATTATGGCCAAGGGTATTTGTTTTTACTTTTATATTTAATTTGTTTAATTTTTACTATTTATATTTTAGTTTTATGTAAAGCGCTATGAACGCTATGGATATGGCGCTATATAAAATAAAGATTATTATTATTATTATTATTATGGTATTTACCAATGGTATTGAATGGTCTTCAGTGGTGTACTATTCAATGATATTTCTAATTTGTTTACCGTTCAACTGTATTGTGAATGGTATACCATTCAACGGTATTTTGAATGGTCATCAAAATTATTTGCCAGTATAATTTATTATACCATTCTGTGGTATACCATTGGTAAACCATTCAGAATACCATTGGATTACACCGAATGGTATACCACTGAAGCATATTGTTGAAAACCATTAAAAAAACATTGAACAGCAGTCAGCGTATTCTAAATAACAAATTCAACCTGATATAAAGGGCTTTTGAATATCATTGATTATCACTGAATGGGTTGCATTTTCTATAGATTATTCTATAGATTATTCTATAGAACATATCCTGTAGGAAATATCCTATAGGATATATTACATCATATTTTCATAATACATTAACCACACAGGTGTTCCAAAGTAATATCCAAGTAAAAAGGTAAGTTCTTATGTAGCGCAGTATACAGTCCTCAGAATTGCTCAAAGCGCTTTACACTCCCTGGCAGACCTGTTCAATCGAACATCATCTCGACTTCTCTTGGAAGCAGATCGAATGACCAAATTTATACAAAATAAAGTATCAAGCATACATGAGCACACACACACACATGCACGCACGCATGCACGCACACACACGCACGCATATAAATAGTAAGCATAGCAATAATGACACAAATCATTTATTATATCTTTATGTGTGTGAATGGCTAATTTCGAGTATAGGAACAGAACGTTTCCATAAAAAATGTTGTATGTATGTATATATAATACATATATATATTATCATGTATGCAGTTTTGAGCATGCTTTTTTTTATTATGGTCTAATATACATGTATATATATATCTGCTGCATGCACAATTTAGCAAGACATTTTACTGATACTAATGTACTGGTCATATTATTTGCCGAACTATTATAAAGGTATATCTTAAAGGTATATCATAGAAGACCGCGATAAAAGAAAAGTCATGCTCAAAAGTGCATACATGATATATTATTATTAATATACAGCCACAATCACCTCCCTACCTGATACAATGCACATCGTACATAAATTAAAAACATTGAGTAATGAATAAAACAGTAGATTACGTTTAGCAGAAATGAGAATCATTTTCGATGAGAGTCAATTGTTTGTATTAATTTAAGTGGTGTAAATGAGCTTAAAGCAGGACGGATTGTCTGTCAACTGTTATAGAATTTAACTTGGAAATTTGTGTTGGTTCAGTCTTTCAGATTGGACATAATCAGCATGGCTGAATGGAGCTCTTCCATTTCTATGAACTTGGTGTACCACACTGTACTTGCAGTCAGACATGATGAGAAATGCACAACAATAGCATAATGGTTTATGGGCGAAACGCAATAAATTGGGTGAGATTTTGCCTGGAGGAAATGCACGGTAGAGCACGGTAGAGCCTGTCTGAAGTGGTCAGACACCCTGGTGAAATGTTTTTGTTTTTTTAAATACCAAAAACGGTTTTCTGCCAGACTATGACCCCTTTGTATGCATACTAGCAATAAAGTTCACTTCTATGACAATTAAATACCTCTAAGTGATTTTTAGTCATGGATCAAGCATGCCAACGCCAAGTAATCAAATCCAATATGCAATCTTTGACGGCCATTTTATAAAAACACTTTTTCTCAAACTTCTGCATTTGGAAATGGGATATTTCTGGAAGAAATTACGCTATACAAATAAGCAGTGTTGGTACAAGTACTCCAGTAAAGTAACTAAGTAAAAGTAAAAGTAGCTCCAAAAAAACTACTTAAGTAAAAATAAAAGTATCACCCAAGAAAGTACTTAAGTAAAATGAAAAAAAATATCTGGCTGTCTGATTATTCCTGTATGTGTCCATTTTGGAAAATGAACACATACACCAAGCAGTTTTTTTAGGTAATAATAATAATAAACATTATTTACTCACGATAATCAAAGAAATAAATCCAATATTATACAACAGGAGAGAAGAATGCAAACTTAATTAAACCGCATTACAACCGTTAACAGACCCGTATGGCATATCGTACGTTGTGCATTACCTTTTCAATGAGCTAAAGTAGTTTTCAACAAACAGCAATTCTTTGCCACTGTTATCTCACTCTGTCTGAGTGACTCAAGACAAATGCATCAGGATGTTTTTTACACTTCTGGGAGTCATAAGATCAGCAGTGTGCAGGTATAGCCACTAACTAAAGTTGGTCTTATAAGGTGAAGATGAAGTGCTAGTCAAACATTATGCAGCAATTAATCAGATATAATCCCCTATAATACAGGCCATTGCAGGTGGACTCACTTTAGCTCATTTAGCCCATGCGTGACATCTTTTGTTTCCCTTGCCTTGGCATATGCCATATAGAACTGGCATATGCCATATAGAAATGGTGGCCTGTAATAGGATTCAAACTAAGTCCCAGACCCACGGTACTGGTCCCTTGACCGACAGTGGCGACACAACTGTCCGATGCTCTAGCGCTTGGACATTGCTCCCAATTATTGGCACTTCCCATATGGGTAAGTTCACGAGTTGGCAAACCTTTTAGCATGTCAATTTCAGGTACAATAATGTCTGCCAAAAATTATGACCATTTTACATCAAAGAAATTATACTTGGTAGATATAATAGTATATTAGACATAAACGTAGCGTTCACATAGCAACCATTTATTTGTAAGTTCACGTGTCACTGCAGAAGGCTGTTTTTGTAAGCCTAATTTGTGACTTGGAAACATGGTAGATCTATTTTACATCATCAGGAAACACCATGCATTATGTTGGATGCATCCAGGTATAGTTCAATGTGTGTTAGGATCCAACAACAAAATTGATGGGGTACCATGTGTAACACTGATAGGGCTGGTGCAGACTTGTGGTTGTGGGTGTAACCTGCAATGTCCACACTGGTTACACCCACAGCCCCATATATCCATCCGCATTTTTATGTTGCCACTTGCTTAACACATCATAAATCCTTTGTTATATCAGTTGTGAATTTAACACCACTGCATTTATAAAAATATACCAAGCAGGTCTTAGGGAGATTAGGTATCTATTTTGTCGCTAAGTTACATCCACACACAACCATGCATCACAGTTTACAGCTGCAACATTGTGTCATCTTTCAAGCTAGTGTGTATCATTGTTACAGGTATCAGATTAATTTGGAAGATTTCTAAGTGAACATATGTTTTTATGACGTTGAAGGAAATAACACCAACTGTTGTTTCTGCCTTTATCAGCTATGATAATGGACACCAGTGATATGTGTTACACCCATAACACAATAACTCAATGTATTATTTTCTTGAAGCCCAAGTTAGTGGGGATGCATTGTTTCAACTGATTGTTGTCAACAAGTTATATAATGATCTTCTAGCATTTATTTGGCCAACAATTTTTGTCTTAGACATATTGATTATTGTTGAGTTGTTGGTGTAGCAAGTTTGTATCTTTGTAAATATTACACCCGCAACTATTTTCTCCATTGTTGCTCTGCCACAGTTACTAAATGAACTAGACATGTTTGCTTTCTCCAAAGAAGATATGGAGCATGTCGTACTCACTTGTAACACAATCATGTACAGAACAATTACTTTTTTATTGCCCAGTAGACCCCCATCATGGAACTTTAGATTTATCCTGTCAAAGTACATGACAACGGAGTCAGACCTCGACATGTTGCATTAATAGCAGACTGCAGAGTGATACCATCATTAAAAATCTTCATTTAACTTTGGATTGTGGACTTCTTGTAAAGCGACCAACAGGCACCTCGGTATCAATAATATTATATATTATCAAATCCGGGCCAGTAACGTTTTTGGGCAGGCCAATAACTTTTCAAATCTACTGGCCTCCTGGGCCTGTGGATACAAAATTTTAATGTCAACGCCTGAGAGTCAAAGTCTGCTACACCCATATAGTTTATATATATAGCAAACATTGCTATTGGGACTTTTTAGCTAGTACTAAGATATATAATTATACGGACTACCTTTAGGAATAGTTGTAGCTGCTGTAGTGATTATATTATCTAATATTATTATATAATATAATAATATAGTACATTATATAATAAGATAGATAATTCTACCTTTAGGAATAGTTGTAGCTGATGTAGTGATTATATTATATAATCTTATTATATAATAATATAATACATTATATAATAAGATAGATACTTCTACCTTAGGAATAGTTGTAGCTGATTTAGTGATGTTACCATGGTGCACAACATTGTTTGTTTATGTTCATGTTACACCCACAACCTTTGGGTACTGTAATGCTGCTGCACCATTTTTTCATATATGGTAAACGTAATCCTTGTATTAGTGGGCCTATTACATGTGTTACTAGTTTCTTACACATGTATTCGCATCACAAGATTATGCACACTAGTATACTGATATTATATAATACGTACATGATCATAATATTGTTTAAGTATCTCAGTCCAAGATATTCCTTCCTTCCGAATAGTGATCACAGTCATTATTGACTATTCTATCACTGTATATTTTCTTACTTTTTTGGTCAAGTGGCCGAGGCCTCTTTTTATACCTGGATTGAGGTAGGGATAATAAAAAAGGTATGACATTCTGTCAAAGCATGCATATGTTAGAATGAGAAATTGCCTTCAGTTGGTGTCCATGTTACACCCACAACTGACGTGCTGCCGGTGCTGGTAATTCATTTCCATTTTGAAAATAAATATATATAGTTGCGTTATTAACGCCGCCATGGCCGGTCCCAAGCCCGGATGAGAAAGGAGGAGGGTTGTGCGTGAGGTTAGCACCCTCACAACGTAAAAAAGCACGTTACAGAAACCAATGCCAAAGAACAAAACATCAACGGTGCCATGAAGGATGTCAGCCAAATCTGACCGGAAGCTGACACACCAAGATACGAGTGGGCTCCTGGAATGTGAGAACATTGTATCAAGCAGGAAAGCTTCAGCAAGTACTGCGGGAGATGGAACATTATAACGTTGAACTTTTATGTGTGAGCAAAGCACGATGGAAAGAGGACTCTGTCCTCAGGACACACCATACTTTATTCAGGCCGAACAGTTAATCAACACAGAGGAGGGGTAGCCATAATTGTAAGAAAGGTGGACAAACTCTGTTTGGAGTGGAAGCCAATCAACGGCAGACTGCTCAAGGCAAGATTTAACTCCAAGTTTGCAAAGCTGACAGCTGATAGCTTGCTATGCACCAACAGAAGACGCTGAGAATAAAATCAAGGATGAGTTTTATGAACAGCTGGAGGAGGAAATCAGGACTACACCCCGGCATGATGTATTCATGGTGGTGGGAGACTACAACGCAAGAATTGGAGAGCACTCAGGAATTTGGACGCATGAATAACAATGACGAGAGATTCTCGGATCTATGTGTAGAAAATAATCTAGTCATAGGTGGAACTCTATTCAAGCACATAACCATTCACATGCAAGACCACTCGGACACCTCCAGATAACAACATTGTCAGCCAGATCGACCATGTGATAATTAATCAGAAGTGGAGACGCTGTCCTTGGAGCTAAGGAAGGCAAGGAGAGGAGAAGAGAGACATTGGCGATTTGACACAGGAACGTTAAAGAACACTAATACAGGGAAAGCTTTCCAGCTGGACTTGCAAAACCGCTTTCACATACTCCAAGAGGAACAAGAATTGAGCATCAACAGTTTTAATCAGGCATTGACACAAACCAGCAAGGAAGTTTCAGGGTACATAAGAAACAGAAAAGAGGAATGGATCAAACCAGACACATGGACAACAATCGATGACAGAAAAACAACAACAAAAGAAGCTAAATGATGCCAAATCCCAACGACTAAATGCACAGCTACAGACTAGATACTTAGAACTGGACAAAGAAGTGAAAAGGAAGATGAAAGCAGACAAGAGAGCCTTCATCGAAAAGCTGGCGGACGAAGCAGAAACAGCGGCACAGACACAGAACATGGCTGCACTGTACAAGATAACCAAGACACTGACCAGCAATTTTAAAAATCACGACGTCCCAGTGAAAGATGTAACTGGAAATGCTGTCATCGATGTAGCAGAACAGATCCAAAGATGGAAAACACACTTCGAGACCATCCCCAACAAAGAAGCACCAAGCAATCGTGCAGACATTCCAGAAAGCGAAGAAGACCTGCAGATCAACACATATATCTGCTGAAGAAATGAGGAAAGCTATCAAGACCATGAAGTCATGGAAAGCACCGGAGGCAGACGGTGTGAGTGCAGAGATGCTGAAGGCTGGAGGAGAGGTCACTGCTGGAGCCTTGACAGAGATCTTCGAAGGTATATGGGAGGCGGAAGAAATACTGGTGACTGGAAGACGGGGCTGATTATTAAATTAGCTAAGAAAGGAGACCTTAGCAATTGCAACAACTGGAGAGGGATCACTCTTTTGTCCATCAGTAGTAACGTTTTCAGTAGGGCAATCCTTGACAGAATTTCAGCAGCCCTTGACCCACAGTTGCGCAAAGAACAGACAGGGTTTAGGAAAGGAAGATCTTGTGGGGATCACATTTTTATACTAAGGCAGATCCTGGAACAGTGCCAGGATTGGAACACTCCAATCTATGCAAACTTCGTCGATTTTTAACAGGCTTTCGACAGTATTTACAGAGACTATCTCTGGCATATACTCCGGCATTATGGAATCCCTCTACCAATGATTGTGAGCTGCTTTAAAGCAACTTTAGATCCAAGGTCATCTGTGGCTAACACCTGACAGAAGATTTTGAAATCAAAACCACAGTGAAACAAGGATACATATTATCCCCTTTTCACTTCTGCCTTAGGATCGACTGGGTCATAAATGAAACAACACTAGCAGAGAAAAGTGGCAACAAGTGGACCTTCGCAGAAACATTAGGTGATCTAGACTTTGCAGATTACATATCTCTCTTGTCACACCGCTACGAAGACATCCAAAGAAAAAAGGAGGAACTGCTGGAAAAATAGAGTTAAAGATCAACATAAAAAAAACAAAGGCGCTGCGAAACAACAGCCAAACAGCAGACCCAATCACAATTGGAGGAAGAAATATTGAAGAAATGACTGAGTTCACCTACCTTGGGGCCATGGAAACAAAACATGGAAACTGTCTGAGGTCAAAGCAAGGATCAGCAAGGCAAGACCAATAAGATCAGCAACAGAACCAAAATCCGCCTATTCAAGAGCAACGTCTTGAGTGTGCTGTTATATGCGGCGGAATCATGGAAGGTCAACAAAGACATATGCTAGATGCTGGAAATGTATCAAAACAAGTGTCTCGGGAGGATTCTACGAATCTACTGGGCAAATAAAATCTCTGACATGGAACTGCACGAAAGGACAGACATGCAGCCCATCTCTCTTAAAGTTAAACACCGCATATGGAGATGGATCGGTCACATCTACAGAATGCCGCTGACATCCATTCTAAGAGTGGCCATGCGCTGGACACCTGGTGCAAGAGAGCAAGGGGGAGATCCAAGGAGACATGGAGGAGATCTTTATTCTGACTCAAGCATTCACCACATGTGCACATGATACAAAATACATACGTTTCAAAAACATTTGCAGATACCATTTATGATACCATTGAGTTGAAGGTACTGTAGAAGACTGCTAATAGTAAGCATTGCTTACCTGGCTGTCTTCCGTGTTGATCCGTGGATTTGAGAGTGTTGCTGTCACGTACGTCAGTCTAGCTGTCAGTTAGTCCGTGATGATAAGGCGCGCCGGTCTGAGAGTAAGGTCCGGTTCCGTTTTGTGTATTGCGCATACGGTTGTACATATCAAAGGTTAGTGCCTACTTTCGGCCAGCAGCTGTACGGTCTGGAAATAAGTTCCGGTCTAAGAGTAAATTCCAGTTACGTTTTGCGTACACACTGTACATTTCAAAGGTTAGCGCCTATTTTGGCCAGCTTAAACACGGTGTTTGCCGAAACTATGCGTGACCCATTTACGTTACTGCATAATGTCACCATTTACGTTGCTGCATAATGTCATTCACTAACAAAAAGAAACATATATCTTATGACTACACGATTTTAAGCAAGTCTCTGCCCAAGGTCACCGCTGTCAAAGATCTCGGGATCACATTGACCGACAGTTTGACTTTTAAAGATCATATTAATCGTTGTGTTTGTAAAGCTTTTAGGATGAGTGGTTTTATTAAGCGCGTTTGCACAACATTTACCGATATACAGGCTTTGCGATCCTTGTATATATGTCTAATCAGAAGCCAGTTGGAGTATTGCAGTGTTATCGGGATTCCCTGGCAACATACGTTTATTGACAATATCGAACGAGTTCAAAATAAATTCATTAAATATCTATGTTACAAATCCAAAATACAGAACTCCTCTGACAGGTATCCTGAGCTTTGCCATCATTTTAGACTACCTTCCCTTCAACATCTTAGGCAAGTTGCAGATCTTATGTTTTTACACAAGTGTGTGCACTCCCAACTAGACTCGTCGCATCTGGTAAGGGCTATCCAATTTCACTGCCCTTCACGATCTCTACGAAGCTACACCCCTTTTCGAGTTTCTAATGTAAGCTCGCTAAACGGGTTCTTTATAATAAATAAGTTGCATAATAATATAAATCGTTTGTTTTCTAAACGTTTATTTATATGAAATCCCACCAGAACCGCTGACCAATGTATCCAGTCCACAGCTCGACGTCAACTGAACTACTCGTTCCGTTTTAAATTCGATTTACGCACGCTCACGTTCTCACGCGAACGCGCGCGCTTTATCGTCACGGTACGCTTCCGCGCTATAACGCTTTAAATAAGTGTCAGTTGCAGCGCCTACACTAATAGCAGAATCAACATTATAAAACACTGTGTTTTGAATAGATGTATGACTACTTTCAACACATTGTATTTAAATGATCCAACTTGTGATATATATGTGTATATTCAGGAGCTGAACCATTTAGATCCTCAATTCAAAGACATTTATATGTATAACAGATGTTTACCTGGTATATTTGATGTTGATAATGTGTGGTTTTTATGTCCTTATTGTTCTTATTGTTTTTATTATTCTATTATTGTTTTATTATTTATATGTATTGTTTCAGTTATCAGTCCTGTTACTGGGTCCATTGAACCTGTTGGAAACTGAATAAATACAATAAAAAATACAATACAATACATTGCATGGTACCTACTGATTTATTATTGAAATGTCCAGTGATACTCAATGGCATTTTCAAATACCATTGAGAGTCCTAATGGTACTGAATGATATTTTCAGATACAGTTAAGAGTACTACTAAAACCTACTGAATTATCACTGAATGGTGCTGAATGGTATGTTCAGATACCATTGAGAGTACCACTGAAACCTATTTTATAATTGAATGGTCCAGTGGTACTGAATGGTATGTTCAAATACCACTGAGAGTACCACTAAGACATACTGATTTATCACTGAATGGTATTTAATGATATGTACAAATACCATTGCGAGTACCACTGAAACATGATTCATCATTGAATGGTCCAGTGATACTGAATGGTATGTTCAAATACCATTGACAGTATCATTGAGACACTGATTTATCATTGAATGGTCTAATGATACTGAATGGTGTCTTCAAATGCCATTGAGAGTACCACTGAGTCCTACTGATTTACCATTGAATGGTCGAAGGGTACCGAATGGTATTCAATGGTATACCATTGGCTCTTTTTTGTAAGGGTAGGTGCGCTACGCCGGAAGTGCCGTAACACTTTAAGTCACGTGACTGTAATATATGCCCCCTACAGTTCTATCATTCCCGGAAGTGTGTCGACGAATAGACATCCTGCGTCCGCGGTGGATGGCGTTACTCTAAATAGTTACATTGATGTCCTTTGGGTGGCGCCGGAAGTCGCCTATATCTCATGGCCCTCCAACTTTTCAATGGACAAACATGTTCTTATACAATTTATGTATAAGCGATACAAGTCAATACGTTCAATATGTTATGTATTCTAGTTGAAAGCAGTTTTAATGCACGTGGTACACTTGTCTAGTCCAGTACATTTGGCTAGATGTGAGTTAATTGAGAGTTGAATTAATGTCCTCGGTCGCGCAACTGTCTAATCAAGCAGTTTGTCGGTTTGAACAATACATTATGGATTTGTTTGCGCTTGACCGCCAATATATGTTTACACGCGTACCTATTTAATTACACCAATGAATGAAACTATTTATGTACGCCCAAATTCCGAATGCCTGCTAACCGAATTACTACCGGTTTGACCAAATTACCATATGTATTTATTTAATGACGTAATTTTTACATAAATGCCCGCCATTTTCCATGAACAAATTAAAACTGTATGCAAACACGTGATGTAAAAATAAATATCGTACCTACGCACATTGCCTCCAGTTTGACCAAATCAGCAGAGAATATATATATATATATATATGGGTCTGTCAGTATATGTAATGACCTATTTCATGACATGATTGACCTATTTCATAACATCTATGACTTATTTTTTATAGTTCGCCACATAAAAGGTACGAATTTAAGCACGACCGCACGGAAATAATAGCAAGGGTCTAATTCCAAGACGGTAGCCCTGTTAAAAAAAACGAAGCTTTAGGTTCTGCTATAGCATCGTCCTATATGTATTCTACATTTCGTATACAGTACTTCAGATAAATAGGCATCCATTGAATTTATAATGTTTTATTATAAATTACGCCTTATTATAACACCATTTTTAGACACGTCGTGGTCAATCAAACAAGGGCTCAGTCCTTAGGCTAAGGCTCGGCCTACGGGCCAAAAGTACCGATACGTGGCACCACCCTCTACCTTTGGACCTTGAAGTGAACCTGTATGATAAATATAATTATGGTTAATAAAGTGGTGAAACAGTACTGCTTAGATTCGTGCCTCTTATTTTTTTTATTGTAGCCCAGGAATGATAAATCTTAAAACGCTACAATTAAATTGTCCAAGTTATGAGATTGGAATTACTATAAAAAAATCTCGAAACCCAAAATTAATTAAAAAGACCCTCCAGGACCCAAATTCGCGGAAATTCTTTTAACATGGGGTACAAATCGTCAGACGCTGGCGCGGCGCACAAGAAGATTGGTGGAACCGGTAGTACGTTCCTATTTTTAATATGGGAAGCCGGCACTACTTTTCTACATCCACCGCTCCGCGCCAGCGATCCCTCGTAATCAACGCGACATACTACTCACCTTATACACGAACTCATTGGAGCGCGACATCAATGTCTTACCGGGGCCGACCAAGTTGTTGTGATCAGGTCAAGGGCCGTGCGTATGTCATTGTACGGTAGATAAACCGATTGTATAAAAATTGTAGATTGCTCTGTATATATTAAACCATTGTTTTGCACGCTCACTAAGATAGACTAACTTTTAGAATCATATTAAACGCATTCGTATGCGATGTTATTGTTCCTACATACATTTTAACGCTAAATGCACATCGCCGACATTTTTTGCCACTCTCAGTTAACTACCAATACACGCGTAACTGGGTTTCCCGTGTGCTCAACTGGTAATTAAAAATGAGAACGGGTAACTTGGAAAATGTAACAATCTTGGCTAAGGGCACACGCACGCACGCACGCACGCACGCACGCACGCACGCACGCACGCACGCACGCACGCAATCATGTATTTGGGAGAATTGAGCATTCCACGAAAACTGCCGACGCGATGGGCATGCAAGCAATGGATGCAAGAATCAAACAGTTGTCTTTTTCAATAATACGGACACGGGAGACAACTTTGTGAAAGGACGAAGCAAAACGTGACAGCAGAATTGACGTATCCAGTACGTCGTGGTTCGCTACGTCACAATCAACATTAAATGCGCGTGGCCTCCATCAAGCTTTACCTTTGCCACCAATGTTGATAACGGTTATACTACAATACTATTGTTGCACGTCATCTCATAAATTAAACATTCCCGCATACAGTTGTCACTTTAATCACCTTGCCATATGTTTTTGTCATAAATAAAAAACTTGTTTCCAGAACTGGTGACATATAGGACAATTGATATTCGACTTACGTAAGGCTGCGATGCATGGGTGGTGGTCGGTACGCCGATACTGCCGGACCGGTGGACACGCTTGTACCACACGACTATGAGTAGAGCCGCGACGAGGACGGCAAGCAGCATGAGAACTATGATGACGATGATCCACCAGTTGATGGCGGACGATGAGGACGACGTCGAAGCGTTGTCGTCTGCCGGCGCCGCCCCCGCCTCCGTTAGCGGTCTCGGCATCGTCAAAACCTGGAGGCAAACATCCGGTGTGTATTCACATTAAATAACACTGTCATCCATAGCTACAAACTCCAGATGACATGTGGATAAGGACATTTTTGGTTTGTCCTGGCTTATTGCGCGTTCAAACCAGTTTCATTTATATTTAAGTTGGTTGCCATATCAATTGATGGTTTAGTTACTTTTAGTACGTCGCAGATTGCCTACATCACAACAAATTACCCGTCAAGTTTTGCCTTACCAATAATGTTGTCAAGAAAAATAGTGCGCTCAATACATTACCATGACGGTATGACATCTGCTAGGATAACTAGATGAAACCTTCCCGCATATGGTTGTTGCGTTAAAAACTGTGCCTTATGTTTTTTGTCATGAAGAAAAACGTTAGCGTCCAGTCTCCAGAATCTAAACAAAATATACGACGGAATATCCGAACACTCAACCTGTTAGGCATCCATTTTGATAAACATATTCACACTGAGAGAAGTTGGACATGGAATGATGAACTGCCACTACGAAACCAACGCTAACCTGGACACCAGAAGAAAACAAAAAAAGAGATAGTCCAAAGACAGCAAGGCAAAGAACGTTGAATGAAGAACTAGTGCAGCGGTTCTTAACCCCTGGATCGCGACCCAAAATTGGGTCGCCAAGTAAATTTAAGTGGGTTGACAAGAGTCTCCGGTGACTGTCGGATGTTCCTTAGTTGCTCCGCCTGCCCGTAGCAGATGCATTCGAGACGAATAATGTATGCCTACTGTTGCATGAATTGTAAATTAGTAAATTATTCATTACCTATGCATCGTGTATGGGGCGTCATTCAACGGAGTTAGTTCGAGTTACAGGATCAGAAATAAAATAAGTCTGAGTCAGAGGAAATTAAACTCAGAGTCAGCCGACATATCTAAGGACGGCACAGCGCTTTCGTGAATACACAACGACAGGTATTTTTCTTTACTAGAGTTTCTGTAGGCCAGGTTGTCTTCGTCCCGTTTTGGTGTGTTAGTGTGTTGGTGTGTTGGTGTGTTGGTGTGTTGGTGTGTTGGTGTGTTGGTGTGTTGGTGTGTTGGTGTGTTGGATAATATTGCCAGTCTAGAAAGCTACATTTGCGTCTTACTTAATGGCATGGCGAATTGCAATATAGAAGAAGCCACACACCATTTGTGAAATCAGTAACTGTCGACATGGTGCGTATTGTCTGCGGAGGTGACGTCGCCAGGCAAACCGAACAGATTCATTTTGTCTCGGGAGGTTCGAAAGAAAAGTTCCTGCTTTGTCGGCCGCTGCTTACCACAACGAGAGAAAACATTTTCAAGATTGCTGATCCGTTCTTCAAGGACGAAAGGTTGTGTTTCAATGTACGATGTGATGGTCAAAACACTTTAAGGTTTCACTGTGCTTATGAAGGAAGTCAATTAGAGAGAGGTGATTTGTCATTGTCTCCTCCATCGGGCGAATCTTTTCTCTAAGAGTTGTCGCCCGATTTGCAGGCTGTGATCCAAGCTCATTCAATCAAGTGATGAATTTCATCTCTATATTCTCGAATCTTCACAAAGATGTGCTCCGATTTAGGCTCCGTTTATTATATTACTCTGAGGGGAGATGGTTGTCGCGAGGAAATGTGGCCACAAGATTCCCAGATTCGAAGTGGATGGTGCAATTGGCATGAATTGCGGGTATTTGCAGAATACAACAACTTGAACTCTTTAATGCAAGGTGGTGGTCAGACACTGGCTGAGCTGTCAAAGAAGCTGACAACATTAATGGGTAAGCTTAAGCTGTCAAAGAAGCTGACAACATTAAAGGGTAAGCTTAAGCTATCGAAGAAGCTGACAACATTAAAAGGTAAGCTTAAGCTGTCAAAGAAGCTGACAACATTAAAGGGTAAGCTTAAGCTGCCGAAGAAGCTGACAACATTAAAGGGTAAGCTTAAGCTGTCGAAGAAGAACATAGAGGAAGGAATGACAGCTTCTTTCCCACTGCTGCGTTTTTTTTCTGGATGACCACCAAATTTCATTCACCTAGGGCCAATCCATCGTTGCAGAACATTTGGACAAACTAGTCGTAGAATGTGATCACTATATATGCCCGAGGATGTGATCAAATATAGCTGAATGATTGGGTCGGTCTACAGTGATCTCGACCTATCGTGATCTCGGCCCGGGTGATCTCGGCCAGTTTGGTGCAGTCGACCAGTGACCTCGGCCGGTGCGGCGGTGAACTCGGTCTGCATTGCCAGTGATCTCGGCCTGTTTGGGGGGAGTGTTGCTGACCTGAACCGATAGCAATATGTGTGCGGCAGTGAATTCGGCCTGTACAACAATGAACTCGGCCTATATAGCCAGTGTTCTCTGCCTGTTTGAGTGATGTTAGACAGCGTTTTGCACTTGTAACGTAAGACATTGTATGTGTTGTGATAACTGCTACATAATGTCCAATATTGCATGGGTGATATGCAACAGTAGCAATTCAGTGGTTTTACTTTCACACTTTCTTAATCAATCAAAGATAGACAACATGAAAACGAAGGAAGATTATGAAACAAATTACTATGCCATATACCCTTTCTTACCCGCATGTGTAATATTTTAAGTATGATTATTGTGTATTTTAATAATAATTTGGTTACGTAATTGGGACTTTAGCAATAACAACAATGGCATAAAAATGGTTTTCTTAAAAAAGCAATATCAATTTGGAAGACAACTACAAACTAAACCTTGAGACAGCCTGCGGCACAGGCCGAGATCACTGCCGCACAGGCCAGGGTCAGTGGCAGAGTTCACCAAAACAGGCCGAGTTCACTCGGGCTGAGATCGCGAAAGGCCGAGATCACTGGGTATCATTGGGTCGGCTAGCAAGTCCCACCATGACATGAATTTGTGTCGCGACCAAAAAAGATTAAGAAACACTTGGGGACATAGCAGCAAGGAGAGCCCAGGACAGATGGAACTGACGAGATCTTGCGCGAGCCTTATGTGGCATCCGACATGAAGAGGATAAGTAAGAAATAGAAACACTACTGACAGTTCATGTATCGTCCTCTGTCAGTATGAGAACTTTCACATTACTAACCTACGCTGTTTCTTAACTACTATTTTTGTACTCTCTGTTTCTACCCCTTGTGTGTAAGTTTGAAGAAAATCAGTATAATAACAACAATTTAATATTAAAACTATATGTATATATATTCTCCTGTTGGTCTCTAGTGTTGTCAAACCACATTATTTTATGCAGCGTTCACAACTAAGGTTTCTAAGTGTTTGAATCAGCTTAGTCAGGCGTTAGCCTGTAACACCACATATGTTGTTTAATCGCCACCGGTTCAGTGAGATTACGACGACGACGACGTGGTTAGATTAGAGTAATCTCAAAAACGTTACATTTTAACACACACACACACACACACACACACACACACACACACACACACACACACACACACACACACACACACACACACACACACACACACACACACACACACACACACACACACACACACATACACACACACACACACACACACATATTGAAATGTAACGTTTTTGTTCTTTCCCGTTGAAAATCAAAATTGTAAGTTGTTTATTGCCATGTAATAAAACACTAGCAAGTTCTAAGTAAACGGTTTTGACCGACCGATAGTCGGATCGAGAAGAAGAAGACACGAAGAAAGACGACGAATGACGAATATTTAGCATTAACACTGAATTGCTAAATCGTTTGCAAACATACGCTATTCATAGCGGAACGTAAAAGGTAAAAAGGATTATTGTGCGCCTTTGAATATGAACAGGAAATGTACGCGTCTAAATTATGGTTCAGTGATGTTAGTCTTATAAGGTGTGGCGGGGCTGTGCCAATATCATAAACTAGTCGAGGCAACATTCTCGAAGCGTAACAATAATGATGTTTGACTAAACAAAACAGTGCGAAGTTTTTACTATCACCCCAACGGTCAACGTGCTGTTTATATTCAAACGTTCTACAACCGTACTATATGGATGCGAATCATCGCAATTAAAAACAAGCCAAGAAAACAAAATTGACGCATCAGATCGACACTAAATGCTTGGGCAAGATTTTGGGCGCATTCACTGGAGCGACCACGTGACAAATAAATAGGATCAGGACAGCCTCTGACAACAACTATTTGCACAGCACGAATGAGTTGGCTCGGCCATGTCATGAGGCTTCCACCTACTAGACATGCTAATAAGCACTATGATCGGTGCCTGCTGGTCGAAGAAGGAGAGGACGACCAAGAAGGACAGCTGGTCAACAAAAGATGGAACGACGTCAGATTGCTAGCGAAAAAAATAGATCTGGATGGAGTACTTTGACTGCCTCGTGTTTCCACTAATGCGGGAGCCGTTATGTCTAAATAATTTGTCAACATACTGTGCTGCAGCACTGTCGTAGAAGCAAGATGCGAGTGGTATGCCCACATACCTGGGCACCGATATAGGCGGCGAATTCGACGGGCTCGAGCTTCGAGTAGATCCGGGACACCTTCTCCGCCGACACGACGCTGGAGGCACCGTGACGAACGTAGAACGTCAGATGAATGACGTCGTCTCGAGCGGCGTATGTCGACGTCATCTGGGGCAAGACACAGACGCATGATAAAAAACCGTCTTGATAAACAGCTGAAGAAATACACGCACAGGAATGTTAGCTAATTTGATATTACTGCCAGGAAATGTGAATTGGCGTTTCATTTCGTGTACTAGTGAATTGTTTTTGTAAATTGTTAGCCTGTTTCACGAATGTCTGTGCACAAAGAGCATATATGAACGGCATGGCCATTTTGGATAACTATTTTGTAGGTGTAATATCAACACTTTTTTATACTTATCATGTTTTAATGCATAGTGGTCAACGTCATAGTTTGTACTTCGAAATAATTGTTTTTAAAATCAGAATTGTAGCTTGATATATTTTATTCGAGTTATGACGTACGGTTGTGTATAGGCCCATGTGCTGCATATAGCGCCCGTTGTTATAAATACAATACATGGATGGAATCCTGAGATTTGTTCAAAACATAGTTTGTCAAACATAAGTTGAGTGTTCCATTTTCCCTCAGAATATATGACGTTCTTCACGATCCGCATGCAGAAAGTGTCGAATCGAACCCAATTGGCTAAATCCTACTCCAACTCATGTGAATAAGTTCGTTCCGATGTCGAAGACACTACAAGACAGAGGGCGTAAAAGCGAAGCCTGTTGTCAAGTGCTGATCCGGTTTCCCGATATGTACCATACCGTGACTACGGCGTTGAACGGGTTCGGAGGCAGCGCATCCAACTGGGTCGCCCGCTTCCTTCTGTCGCCCAGGATCTCTCTAGTCAGGCCAACCAGGTAGGACCTCAGCAAACCTACAAAGCCGTCGTTACCTTTATTCCGGCACACACTCAATGTATATAACAATGAGGAGTACGAGCTGAACAGAGTAGACACAGCATTGAGTTAGCGATTACTGTTGTGATCACAGGGATGACGAGGAGCTTTGCCTGGGACAGTAGGTTGAGTAGATGGTCTACACTGCCGAAGAAAATGACAAAAACGCGCTTAAACAACATATAAAACCAATAACGACGAAGATGATGATGATGGTATATATATATATATATATATAATAGATGACTAACCTCGTTCCACATACTTGCGATACTGCACGTCGTCGACGTTGTGTCCAAACAGTGGTTTCACCGCCATCACCAGCAGATTTCTCATCACATTCTCAGCCAGACCTGGCGAATGTGTGCTCGTTGTTAACGGACATACAATTGACTGGTTGTCAGGACGCGACGTTGTTGGTTTGTTACTTGTTGTTGTTACAAATGTAACTGCTTTGGTGGTAGGAGTAACTTCTCTTGCCGTCGCCGATGATTGTGTTCGTCGGAGTTCTGTCGAGGTCACAGGTCGCGTCGTCGTTGTTACGTCATCTGGTGTCAACGGTTTGGGGGATTTAGTTGTTTCTTCTTTACGTATTGTTGTCGTGTGTTGCTGTAATGTCGGTGGCATAGTAATTGTGAATCTTATTGTTTTCATTGGTCCAAAATCTATCATTGTTTGCACAGATGAAGGAAATGCTGTTGTTTTGTGTGACGTTAGTTCAACTGTTGTCACTGTTGAAGTGTCTTCTGGTGTCGGTGTAGATGTCACTAGTGTGCGCTCTCGGGGTGCTGCTGTTGATGATGATTCTCGTGTTGTTGGTTGTTGTGTAGTTGTTTGTTGTGTTGTTGGTTTTTGTGTTGTTGGTTCTTTTGTTGTTGGTTCTTGAGTTGTTGGTTCTCGTGTTGTTGGTTCTCGTGTTGTTGGTTCTCGTGTTGTCGGTTGTTGTGTTGTTGTTGGTTCTCGTGTTGTTGGTTCTCTTGTTGTTGGTTCTTGTGTTGTTGGATCTCGTGTTGTTGGTTCTTGTGTTGTTGTTGGTTCTTGTGTTGTTGTTGGTTCTTGTGTTGTTGTTGGTTCTTGTGTTGTTGTTGGTTCTTGTGTTGTTATTGGTTCTTGTGTTGTTGTTGGTTCTTGTGTTGTTGTTGGTTCTTGTGTTGTTGTTGGTTCTTGTGTTGTTGTTGGTTCTTGTGTTGTTGTTGGTTCTTGTGTTGTTGTTGGTTCTGGTGTTGTTGTTGGTTCTTGTGTTGTTGTTGGTTCATGTGTTGTTGTTGGTTCTTGTGTTGTTGTTGGTTCTTTTGTTGTTGTTGGTTCTTTTGTTGTTGGTTCCTTTGTGGTTGGTTTTTGTGTTGTTGGTTCTCGTGTTGTTGGTTGTTGTGCTGTTGGTTCTTTTGTTGTTGGTTCTTTTGTCGTTGGTTTTTGTGTGGTTGGTTCTTTTGTTGTTGGTTCTTGTGTGGTTGATTCTTTTGTTGTTGGTTCTCGTGTTGTTGGTTGTTGTGTTGTTGTTGTTGTTTCTTGTGTTGATGGTTCTCGTGTTGTTAGTGTTTGTGTTGTTTGTTCTTGTATAGTTGTATCTTGTATTGTTATTGTTCTTTCTTGCGTTGTTGGTTTTTGTGTTGTTGGTTCTTGTGTAGTTGTTTGTGTTTGTGTCTGTTTTGTTTGTTCTTGTGTTGTTGATTTTTGAGTTGTTTGATCTGGTACTGTCTGTTTTTGTGTTGCATATTCTTGTGATGTTTGTTCTAATGATGTTTGTTCTTGTTTTGTTTGTTCTTGTGTTGTTGATTTTTGAGTTGTTTGTTCTGGTGTTGTCTGTTTTGGTGTTGCATATTCTTGTGTTGTTTGTTCTAATAAAAATGTGTGTTCTTGTGTTGTTTGTTCTCGTGTTGTTTGTTCTTGTGTTGTTGATTTTTGAGTTGTTTGTTCTAGTGCTGTCTGTTTTTGTGTTGCATATTCTTGTGTTGTTGTTGGTTCTTGTGTTGTTGTTGGTTCTTGTGTTGTTGTTGGTTCTTGTGTTGTTGTTGGTTCTTTTGTTGTTGGTTCCTTTGTGGTTGGTTTTTGTGTTGTTGGTTCTCGTGTTGTTGGTTGTTGTGTTGTTGGTTCTTTTGTCGTTGGTTTTTGTGTGGTTGGTTCTTTTGTTGTTGGTTCTTGTGTGGTTGATTCTTTTGTTGTTGGTTCTCGTGTTGTTGGTTGTTGTGTTGTTGTTGTTGTTTCTTGTGTTGATGGTTCTCGTGTTGTTTGTGTTTGTGTTGTTTGTTCTTGTATAGTTGTATCTTGTATTGTTATTGTTCTTTCTTGCGTTGTTGGTTTTTGTGTTGTTGGTTCTTGTGTAGTTGTTTGTGTTTGTGTCTGTTTTGTTTGTTCTTGTGTTGTTGATTTTTGAGTTGTTTGATCTGGTACTGTCTGTTTTTGTGTTGCATATTCTTGTGTTGTTTGTTCTTGTGATGTTTGTTCTAATGATGTTTGTTCTTGTTTTGTTTGTTCTCGTGGTGTTTGTTCTTGTGTTGTTGATTTCAGTGTTGTCTGTTCTTGTTTTGTATGTTCTGGTGTTGCTGGACCTTGTGTTGTTTGTGTTCGTATTGTTTGTTCTGATGTTGTTTGTGTTTGTGTTTCTGTTGGTTTTCTTACTGTTTGTGTTTCTGTTTGTTCTTGTGTTGTTACGGTTTTATGTGTTGTTTGTGTTTGTGTTGTTGTTGCTTCTTGTGGTGTTTGTGTTTTTGTTGCTTCTTGTGTTATTTGTGTTTGTGTTGTTGTTGCTTCTTGTGTTGTTTGTTCTTGTGTTGTTGTTGCTTCTTGTGTTGTTTGCTGTGCTTCTAATGTGCTTTCTGTTACGTTTCCTTGCAGTATTATTGTTGTTGCTGATTCCTGTGTTGTTTCGTACACCTCTGGTTCACTTGTCTCTTCTGATAAAGTTGATATTTCTGTGATTGTTGATACATCCGTTGATGTGTCTGTCAT
Source organism: Escarpia spicata (assembly GCA_963995525.1). Classification (NCBI taxonomy): domain Eukaryota; kingdom Metazoa; phylum Annelida; class Polychaeta; order Sabellida; family Siboglinidae; genus Escarpia; species Escarpia spicata. The sequence goes on from OZ023212.1 coordinate 23,198,631, forward strand.
TGCTGTAGTTCGCATAGCTGTTGTTGTTTCTTCTTCTGTCGCCACTGGTTTTGTTACATTTGCCGTTGCTTGTGTTTCTATTAAAGTTGTTATTGTTTCCGTGGTAGGATATTCTGTCATAAACGATTCAATCGCTGATGTTTTCACTTCTTGCGTCGTTGCTGCTGTTATTATGTTTGATTTTCCTGTAAGAGAATATGTAACCGTAAATATCTGGCTTGCGATAGTCTCGTGGCCCATTGAAGACAGCTCTGCAGTTAAAGTTAACGCTGCCGTTACGCTGTAAGCTGATGTTTCTCTCGTAAATAATTCTTCCGTTGTAATTTGCAATAACGTAGTTGTTGGTCGTATACGATAACTCGGTTCAGAAATATGTGTTAATATCGGTGTTGAAATCGACTCAGCGTAAGATTCTGTGGCAACAGTAAACGTTGATACTATATCAGAATAGTGTATCTCTGAAGCAGTTTGCAATGACACGGAACTTGAACCTAACACGTGTATTGGTCCTGCACTGTCGTTTAATGCAACTGCAGAACTCGAAGGTGTTGTTGAACTAGTTGTAACAGCAGTACCCGTTAGTTCGGTCTGTGCATATGTTCTGGTATAGCTTCGTTCCGTCGTAGAAAAGGGTAACGTAGATGGTGAAGGTAATACTGTAGACACAGGTTCATATACTCTTGAGAAATCCGAACCTATTGATTCTGTAGGATATTCAACCGATTCCGCTCCTGTTTTGCTCTGTACAACGGTGAGATTTAGTACAGGCAAACTGGATGGCGACGAGTGCACATAGGGAGACGGCATAGAAGTGCCTGTTGTGGCGATTGCCGGTGAATCTACGACAATGTGTGTTCGCTTTGACATGTACGGTGTGCGATCAGGCGAACTAGAAGGAAGCACTTGTAAGATAGTCGATGTCACGTAATTGTCATTTAAAAACTCTATGCTAGAGCCAACAATATGGGTTTCAGTTGAGATCGAGAAATGGCACGGCATTACTGAACAGCTTGAAGAAATCCCAACTGCCGTCGGCGAGATTGTCTTAGTAGGTGGAGTGTCTCCAGTGTGCGGTGGATAAATATCTGCTGATGATGTTGCAAAATCTGAACTGGAAGCAACGACTTCCTTTTGTGACGTAATGACCGGAAGACTGGTTGTTTGTGCTCCTACATCATCAGATATAGCCATGACAGCAGTTTGGAATACTGTATGTGTAGTGGTAAGTGTATCGGTGGTAGTTGTCGGACGAACGATTCCTTCGTATGACGTGTTATATGACGTACTTCCATTTGTAGATGTACTGGTTGAAAAACTGGTAAATGACGGGGTGTCACCACCGATAGTTGCAGTAGACGTTGACGACATTGTTGTAGTAATGCTTCGTGACATCCTGTCTTCAACCATCGACGGCAACAACGATTGCGTCATATCCGCAACATCCAGTGAAAGCACATAGGGCGACGGTGATGTTACATGAAAAGCCGTTTTTGTCGTTGCGTTTTCAGTTTGTGACAGGTTATGCACAAATTTGCTATAAGAAACACTGCTTGTATCTGATGCGAGCATTGTTACCGCACTCTCTTGGTTGGCTTTACCGGTAGCAACGGCTATAGTAGACACGTAATGCCAAATACTTTCCGTTTCGAGGAGTTTTGTAGTCACTATACCATCTTCCAACAGCAACTGCGAATGTACAGACAGCGAGGAATATAGCGACGTTCCATAGCTTTGCACACTGAATGGTGAAAGTGCCACGATAGTATCGGTAGGTGTTGCGTTCAAGGAACCAGGCAGTATATCTATGTCCGTCTGGGTGTGAAGCAAGGACATCGTGTCGACCTCCGTACTGACCATTGTGGTCATTCCTTCGAGAGTGTCTGTAACACGTTTTGGGATTGTTGAAGAGTGCGACGCAAAATGTGAATATAATGATGGCGTTGGTGAAGCCTGAAGCTCTTGCGACACATACGATTGATCCCACATAGATGAGGTGTGCCAGTCGGGCTGTGTCAACGTCGAATACAACGTACGGTGGTCGAATTCAACAACAGAGCTCTCATTCAGCTGGGAATATGAGTTAACCGGGAAATGGTACAAAGAAGCCGAAGGCGCTATTTCTGAAGATGAAGTTGCCTGTGTCTGTTTACTCGCAGAATCGTTTGTTATTGGTGACAGTACAGGGGGCCGTGAGACAGAACTCGTCGGTGATATATTCATATCACTGTTACGTAATCGACTTTGGTATGCCGTCTCCACAAGCGATGTTGACTTGTAGGCCGACTCAATAAACGGCGTAGGTACGCCGGAGTGAGCAAGCGAGGTAATCTCTCGTGACGGATAAATCGAATTGTAAGGATAATGTTCTGTGTTCGCACTTAGACTTGATCGTATAAAGGTAAAATCACCGGAAACACTCGACAGCGGTGTGATGTAAGATTGCCGTGTAACTGTAGGCGTTGCGAGGAGTGTACGTGAGACGATGTAATCATCACCTTTTACTTGTTCACTACTTGCCGTTTCTCCACCATCGCTATTTACAGTACTCGCGTCGACTGTGGCGCGTGTGCTGGTGATAATACTGTGTGTAGCGCTAACGCTATCGATCTCCTCCAGTGAACCGTGCTGCGTCACGCTTGGTTGAACACGTGTCGCCCTGATGCTTATGACGATGCCTGTGTTGAGGTCATCTAACATTGACGATCCCGTCATGGTCGCAGGATCGACACCGCCAGCCCCCGCCGGCGACATGACTGTGGTCACGTCAACGACGGCAGTGCTGTGAGAGTCATACAACGGCATAGACGTAATTTCGGAAAGGCTGCCTATAGTTGGAGTAATCGCACCATTAATAGAAGTAATCCTACTGCTGTCGTTGATTTGTCGCGATCTGGTGACTGCATCACTGTCTGTAACGGTTAGTGACGCATCTACGACACTATGGGAAATGAGTTCCGTTACGAACGCACCTCCCAGTGTTGATATCGATAACTGGACCACTGAAGTTGGATGTTGCGGTGACGGAGTGGCAAATACTGTTGGCGTGACGGGTCTGTTGACGGGTAGTGTAGACTGGCCGACAGCGAGGTACGTGACTTCTGATGCGACGTCTGACGTGACGTCTGACGTGGCGACCACTAGAGACGGGGAGACAGGCGGGTGGTCGACGCTCGTCGAGTCAACGTGTATCTGCGTCAGTCTCGCTCGTGCCGATGAGTGTATCACAAGTTGAGAACTAACCGAGTCCCGTGATACAAAATCTATGGATTCTGAGATGGCAGTCCGGTCGACGATTGGTAGTGTCCTGGATACTGTGGATACTGTGTCAGATAGTGTAGGGGAGACAGAATCCCAAATGGTGCCGTACAGCGAGACAACATCGCTATTGAAGTCTCTCGAAGAGTTATCAAATATCGACGCGTATGCTTCCGCTAATGTCACCTGTGTTATTCGATTTGAAGTTGCCCCACTCTGATCGCTGGTCACCTCATCGCTTATTGCTATAAAGACCAGCCAGAACAGGACGAGCATGGAGACTGAGAACCGACCAGAGCGAGCCGCCATTATCGGGGCGACCATGGGTGGCAATGGGCCAGATGCAACGGAATCCCGACGGCGGAGTCGACGCACAACTGTCGACGATACTGCGGTGTTCTGTATTGTATCCACATACTCTGACACCAAGCAACGCGAACGCATCTCATCAAATGATATATTTGTCTTAAGGGGAGCTTCAGTAGCTATGGTTGCCATATCAAAGGACAAGTATGTGACTGATCGTTGCCTAGCAGCGAGAGAGGCACGTCTCCGTTGAGGACAGCGCTCTTGTTACAGGAAACTCACGGAACGTGACTTCATCTGGATAGAGGTGTGTGATGTCACCAGGTGTTCGCCTACGTTGACTTGCGGTTTACCAAGAATGCCGTCGTCCACGGTATCGTGAATAACGAATTAGGCACATATTTCACCGTGTACCAAATCAGTTCATCTGGTATATACAGTTCATCTGATATACGTTGCAGCTCATGTGCACGTGACTGAGTGCCTCCCCCGCTATGTGATGGCCATAAGACTGCGGGTACGACGTTCAGTCTGTGGCGTGTGTCTTCCCATCCACCGCCCGCTCGTCTTCCTTGTCCTCTCTGAAAGACAATGCAGCAGATATAACGTACAGACAATATAACCTACAACAGAATGTTTGGCAAACGTTTAATACTTTACACAGTACATGTGTTAAAAAAACAAGCAAAACGGACAGGCCACCTCATATATTCACATTCACAAAACGTCGCTTCATCAGTCTTACTGACAGATCTTCGAGCAATTTGTTATGCTAAGGTCCGATGATCTGGAATATAATTACACTTGTTATACAAAATAAACCCAATTTAAGTAGTTTGATATTACCATTAAAGGTCAATGTTGTGAGAGGTATGGTCTTCTTGCTTAATTTTAATCCATCCCGAAACGCCTGAGAAAAAGTTTTTATTCTATTTAGATATGATACACCCTAAGAATATCAAGAAGGTCCTTTTATTTGGACTATCACAACACTGAGTGAGGTAGTGTGTAATATATTTAAGTAGGAACCTATGTGTGAGGGTACGTGTGTGTGTGTGGGTGTTTGCGTTTGTTTGCATGCGTGAGCGCGGGCGCGTGTGTGAGTAATATATGCGTGCGTGTGCTTTCGCGTATATGTGCGCGTCCGCATGTGTGCGTTTGTGCGTGTATGTGCGCGCGTATGTATGTGTGTTTGCGTGAGTATGCGCGCGTGTGTGAATAATATGTGCGTGCGTGCGATCTCGCGTGTGTATGGGCGCCCGCGTGCGTGCGTGCGCACGCGCACATGTGTGTATATGTGTGTTTGCTTGCGTGACTGTTTGCGTGAACGCGCGCGTTTGCATGTGTATGCGTGCGTGCGCGCTCGCTCGCTCGCTCGCTCGCTCGCGTCGGACATCGAACATTTGCGCAAATGTTCGAGTCAACGCAATCATGACAGGTGGTCGTAAAATTAATCAGCTCGTCTCAAGTCTCCGCTGACTCATTAAATACACATGCAGGAAACGCAACGAAAACAATGCACCGCGTCCGTGAAATGCATCTTAATTAGATAAATTAGTCAATCAATGAAGGATTTCACAACACGTCCCTGTTCTAATTAAATTTATGTCAGTTACAGGAACCATCATTTGAATATGCCGAATTGATAAGTTGTTTGAAGTGCAGCACGCAACTAACCCCGCAGTACGTATGGCATTCGTATAACACAAAAAACAAATTTTTGTGATCTTCCGTTTTTACGTATGTCTACTAAAAGAGAATTGGATGTTTTGGGGTGCCCTTGATCACGTTTTCAGACGCTTTTTAAGAGACGTGGCAATCATCACGTGCGCCTGTTGTAATTAATTTGGCAACCATTGTCGATTAATATGCATAATATTAATTTCATCCTAAACTATTGATTGAGTGAAACGTGACTGTACAAACATAATTAATCCAACATGTTGGGTGTTTTGTAGATAGCAGATACACACAGACCCATAGCGCCATGTGAAGTCGTGCGGAGACAGGTGTAGATATGGCTGTATGCACTGTCGGGCTTGTGTTGAGCCGTCTCTGCTATTATAATGGACGTGTGATGAGTCAGGTGCAAATCTGGCGGATCATAAAAAATGTACCGTCATGGAAGTCGACCTATTAAATAGTGTAGCTATACATTACAAGCGCAGCGTTGCAGCTACCAAATAACAAAGATGTCCAGTAGCGAAATCAACGCCTTACCTTGACCGCTGGCGCCGATGTGGTCGTGTTATGTCTACGTGCGCCCGGGGATGCAGGCGTCGCACCTGTAGACCATCTCTACGTAGTTGTGTACGTTGGCGCTGCGTGGTTTGGCCGCAGAAGACTTGCTATTGTCCTGCTTGAAGCTGCTATGCCCGGGCCGCTGTTGCTTCAGAGCAATCGCAAACGACAGGTTGTAGTTCGTGAGCGGATTGAAATCAATATCGTATTTAGACAATGGGGCTGAAATGAAAACAAGGTGCGTGCGGCAGTTAGCGGAATGCGGGCCTCCTTGATTAGCTGCGTAGCAGCACCCAATTATTGATAACAATACGCGGCAGCGTTCTTAGTAATAATTCACTTATACGGTTGTGCGTTATGGGCGGGAGGGGACCGGTCAACAAATATGTCCCGTTAGGTCTGTGTGGACATTTGTTAGGTTACAGAATAATGCGTTATACTCTGACAAAGACAGCTGTAGATGCATGTGTTTAAATCATGCTATAGAGGGATATATTAGCGAGAGCAGTAGAGGAATGATTTAGTCAGTGATGTAGAAGAATTTGATGATAGAAGAATGTGTTAGAAAGTGCTTCAGAGGGATGATTTAGTCAGTGATTTACAGGAATGTTTTAGAAAGTGTATGCTAGAGTGTGTTATAGAAGGAATTGTTAGACAGTGTTATAGAATGATGTGTTCTAGAGGGGTGCTTTAGAAAATATTATAAAAGGATGTATCAGAGAATGCAATAGAAAAATGTGCTATAGAAGGATGTGTTAGAGAGTGCTATTGACGAGTGTGTAAGAGAGTGCTATAGAAGGATGTGTTAGAGAGTGCTATTGACGAATGTGTAAGAGAGTGCTATAGAAGGATGTGTTAGAGAGTGCTATTGACGAGTGTGTAAGAGAGTGCTATAGAAGGATGTGTTAGTGATTGCTATTGGCGAGTGTGTAAGAGAGTGCTATAGAAGGATGTGTTAGTGATTGCTATTGGCGAGTGTGTAAGAGAGTGCTATAGAAGGATGTGTTAGAGAGTGCTATTGACGAGTGTGTAAGATAGTGCTATAGAAGGATGTGTTAGAGAGTGCTATTGGCGAGTGTGTAAGACAATGCTTTAGAAGGATATGTTAGAGAGTGCTATTGACGAGTGTGTAAGAGAGTGCTATAGAAGGATGTGTTAGAGAGTGCTATTGACGAGTGTGTAAGATAGTGCTATAGAAGGATGTGTTAGAGAGTGCTATTGGCGAGTGTGTAAGACAATGCTTTAGAAGGATATGTTAGAGAGTGCTATTGACCAGTGTGTAAGAGAGTGCTATAGAAGGATGTGTTAGTGAGTGCTATTGACGAGTGTGTAAGAGAGTGCTATAGAAGGATGAGTTAGAGAGTGCTATTGACGAGTGTGTAAGAGAGTGCTATAGAAGGATGTGTTAGTGAGTGCTACTGACGAGTGTGTAAGAGAGTGCTATAGAAGGATGTGTTAGAGAGTGCTATTGACGAGTGTGTAACAGAGTGCTATAGAAGGATATGTTAGTGAGTGCTACTGACGAGTGTGTAAGAGAGTGCTATAAAAGAATGTGTTAGTGAGTGCTATTGACGAGTGTGTAAGAGAGTGCTATAAAAGAATGTGTTAGTGAGTGCTATTGACGAGTGTGTAAGAGAGTGCTATAGAAGGATGTGTTCATGATAAATATAGAAGGATGTGGATATTCATAAAACCGGTACATAATTTGTCAATTGAGATCAGATGTGTGTGTGAGCGCGCGCGCGCGCGTGTGTGTGTGTGTGCGTGAGCGCGTGCGCGTGTGCGTGCAACTGTGCGTTGCGTGGCAAATATGTATCGTTAGGTCGGTGTGAATCTCTGTTAGGTAGTGCTACAGAAGGATGCGTAATACTTGGATAAATGATAAAATAAATGCGACCATAGAGGAATGTGTTCGAGAGTGATATATAGGAATATAGTAGAGAATGATACATAGGGATGTGTTACTGAGTGATTGGGATGTTAGTAAAACCGGTACATTATATATCAATTTGGTTAAACATTTAGATGTGTGCGTATGCGTGTGCGTACGTGTGCGCGCGCGCGCGTGTTATGTACGTATGTGCGCGATGTGCGGCGTGTGTATGTATGTGCGTGCTTGCGTGTGTGTTAATGAACCGACACCGTCGTCCCGCTGTCTGACCGCGGCATGTACACCTGATGTAAGTGAGAACATCGCAATGCATCAGGCGTCGGTAATCAATTCATCAGTGATGCTGCTAAACTGGACCAGTCTCTGGTGTTTCCGACAAATGGTGATGAGAGCATGCGCACTGCTGTCTCACGCCAGTATTGTTGCAGACATGTTTGAGCGACCAGACTTACCTGAGCGTAGTGCGAGGTCTGCGTGAGAACGCGTCACATTCACAACGCTACGACACACATAAGCACCCAGTTTCTTGGCGTTAATGCGTGTCTCACTTGTCAAAGCGCATCGGTTTCAAAACAATCAATGCCTTTTACAGTAACTGGATCAGCCAGCCGTCAGAGGCCAATTGGGTATTGATTTGGTGCGTGTAACGCGTGCGAGATCAGACGCCAATTGAGTGAACACGAGATAACGCAACGAAGCGTGCTAGAAGTGATTTGAGCGTAGTAGCTATCCCCCAAATACACCTCGATTGTTCACATCTTTCTACAAGCACCATTTTTGGATCAATATTAGATATGGCCATGACATTTAATTTTTCGTGGGAGACAAGCTGAGCTCCCGCTGTGGCGGCCATATTGAACAAATTCAATATGGCCGCCGTCCAGAGATAGACTGTGTAATAATTTGAGAACCAAAAGTAGTAGAACCATAAATGAGAAAAAAAATTTAGTATGAGGAACCCATTTCTGATGTTATTTGTTTGATTCCAGGTCGGAGTCACGTGATAAAAATCACATTCAAGGCTTTTTTTCCTCAAAACAAACATCTTTGAGCATATGATCACTGTATACAGCGTTATATCGCAAGCATGTCATCCATATGTTATCACAATGTCAATGTCGATGTTTTGCAATAATATAATATATGTTTTGATAATTGATGCTCTTAGTGAAAAATGTACCCCAGTATGCTTATTCTGCGTCCATTGATATACTCAATTGTTCTGTTATAGTGATTTTTCTCATATATGTCATTATAACGAGTAAAATGTTCGTACGTCCCGGGTACCATAAAAAAATTTACTTAAGTCCTAATCTGGTCAATTACCTACATAAGGTCACGTGGTATCAAAATGGCTGATGTAGATAATATTGACGTGGGATAATGTGGCAGTTGAAAATTATTGAAATAAGAGACAAAACGGCCAAGAAGCACTCCTCTGAAATTGTCTACAAAGAAAATAACGTTTTGTATAGACACTATTGTAATCCCTTAGCTTTGAACATATTGAAACAAATTGTAAGTGATCTCAACGTATAACGTTTTACTGGTTTCTCAGACATATGTATGCGATAATTTCGAGTTAACAGTGCTTTAGGCAGCAACCTTGATATCTCCGTTTTACATTGAGCATGTTTGCAATGTGCATTTTAGTCTGACCGTGACGACTTATTAAAAATGCCCGTCAATTGACACATCTGAACTTCGACTTATAATCGTTGCGAGTCATGGAGCGTTCAATTTAGCGTCCGTTTTGGTGTTGTCACATTTTTTTATTGCATCGATGACATTATTTATGTTGAACTGGCTGCAACTGTTGTTAGTCAAACTAGTTAACATGTCATCGTTCAGTGTAAACGTTTTAAGCTTGAGAAAAACGACAGTATACCATAGTACCACGGAATTGCGCGACACACGAATTTGGCCTGGGACACTAGTATAAATAATATATATATATATATATTATATTAAGTGCAGTTACCCTAGTTCATGAATCATTGTGACATTCATTTCATAGGACATTGGGGCAGACAGTGATCAGAACACAACCAGGCACAGCAGCGGCGTGGGACAGGTGCGCGTACTCGAGTCGAACCAGATGGCGACGGCTGCACTCCCATCCCCAAAAGGGACTGGCAATCGTACTTGAAACATGTGGAAAACAAAAAGGAGCTATTTTCTGTTATCACTAAATAGCTGGTCCAACAAGCCGTTCCATGTATCAGCACTCCAGCCCAGCAACAACGCAGAGACAGATACGCATATCATCCTGCATCTAGCTCATGCCTCGTCTCAGGGTCATGAGAAAGCATTCCTGTGCACCGTCAACAGCGACATCGTTGTTCTCGCCGTCGCTTTCTTTATAGAACTTGACCTTTCAGAGCTTCGGATTGGCTTTGGTAGCGGCAAGAAATACTGAGATATCCCGGTGCACAGCATCCACTCCCAGCTCGGTCCTTCAAAGTCGTTGGCTCTACCAGTTTTTCACGCCATAACGGGCTGCGATACAACCTCTCAGTTTTTCGGTTGCGGCAAGAAGACGGCGTGGGCTGCATGGAACAGTACACCACGACTTACAGAGTCGATGATCTCGCTGACCGTAGACCCGGAATCCTTCACTCTGGAATATGTTAACATGCAACGAATCGAGCGATTCATTGTGCTCATGTACACCAAGACGTGTGGTTCTGCAACTCACAACGATGCTAGGCATCATCTCTTCTCCAATGGCAGTCGTTCACTCGACAATAATCCACCGACCCAGGCCGTTCTCTTCAAGCATGTCAAGAGGTCCTTGCTCCAATCCAGTTTCATCTGGAAGCAGTCAATCACATGCCACCAGGCAATCCCTGTCTCTGATCAATGGGGATGGGAACAGGATGAACGCAGCAAGCAATGGCTCCCTTTCTGGACCACTCTCGCCGACGCAAGTAAAGCTTGTGCCCTGCTCCTAATCTGCGGCTGCACGAAAGCGTGCAAAGGGAATTGCAAATGCTGCAAGGCAGGTCTTCGTTGCACAGCACTGTACACGTGAACACTTAATGGATGGATGGATAGGTAGATAGATAGACGTATGATGGATGAGATTGTCTGATTATACGAGTAGAGTGAATAAATAAAATCGCGCTTTTTTTTAGATACGTTCATTGAATTTGAATTTTGTGTATCCAATTGACATGTAATTGCTATTTCTATGATACCAGCATTGTTCGTGTATTTTGGAGTGTGTTGTGCATAAGGAAACATTTCTATAATAAATGATTCAATTAAATCATCAACGCATTTATGGGCAAATTTAACCTTGCCCTTGATTGAGGAGACCTGTATCCAGAGCTTATTCCAGGTTCATCTATTGTTCACCTAACACAGTTTAGATCAAAATTACACCAGAACGGTAAATATCTGATATAGTACGTTTTTGGTTCAAAATGTCTATATTTTAAGCCAAAATTACCTTGGATGTGACCTTATTAGATGACCTCGACTTAGAATCAGCAAACTAACACCGGAAATGGATTATCCATACTCGAAAACCCCTAAAAAGTGGTATAATTTATGGTTCTACTACTTTTTGTTCTCAAGTTATTGCACAGACTTACTCTGGACGGCAGTCATCTTGGATTTGTCAAATATGGCTGCCACAGCAGGAATCCAGCTTGGCTCCCGCAAAATAATGAGATGTCATGGCAATATCTACTGCTGGTCCAAAAATGGTGTTTGTGGAACGATGTAAAAAAAATTATGATTAAGCCCCCTGAATATAAAGTAAAACACCTAAATAATATAATTTAATTAATGACCATACTATCACTATTTGCGGTGAAAAACTTTTCTTAGTTTTTTAGCATATCCTTCCTTACTAAAGAAACATTCGTTTGCGAAAATAGAACCACAACGGTTATAGTTGTGAACATTTTAAGTTATTATTTATTTATTATTATAAAGCATTTATAGAGCGCCGTGTAACAAATCTGCTCAAAGGCGCTGACAATCGTAGAGTAAATTACAACAACATTTTGTAATCACGCTATTTCGTTATTGTGAACCAGAATGTCACCGTTTGAAGATGAATTCTGGGTAATGACGAGAGCTGCAGGTCGCTGTTGTCATAAATAAAACCTCGTGACAGGTTAACCATCGTCATAACCAGAAGTACGAGAAGCGTCATAAACCCACCGGTCAGCCCGGCATCTCACCCATGTTGGGACGATGATCGTGTCAGGGTCACTGTTTCTCAGACGGGTCATATTTGGCGAATATGTTTCAGTGGTTTATGAACAAGACGTTATTAGGTCTATGAGCACTGTCAGACAGTCGTTGGTTACTGACTCCTAACTTTTGATAAAGCAGTTATAACTCCACGAAGCAAATTTAGAACGCACTCGTCCGACAACACTTCGAGATTTTTTTCTAAAATTTGTAAACTGCTTGTTTAGATAACAGGTGGCGTAGTTGTTCAGTTGCACCTAACTCCTGATCGTTTTCAGTTTTTATTTGATACGCGCTACACCTACAAATCCAGACCTATTAACAAAGGTCGTACACACGTCATAATGACTTGAGGTTGAAATAGGCAACATGTTTGCTAAGGCGAACAGTGGCGACGCGCAGCGATACGTCTGGAACCAGCGAGTTTCTATGCAAATGACGTAACTGCTGGCAGAAAGTCTTTTCCGCCGCCGTCTGTCAATGCACAATGCTGCGAGAAACAAAGGAAACAACCAAGGTAGACTGTACTTGGAACGACCAATGCTACCATCGACGTGGCAAGTTGTAATTGTAGTTTTATTTACACATTATGCAACGACGGGAACTAGCATTCTAGACTAGGCCTAGGGCAGGGTTTCGCAAATGTGTTTAGGGCCAAAATCTGTCAAGTTATCTCTCAGCGGGATTTTTTTAAAATTAAATAAGACATAAAATACTTTGTTGTAAATGGTCGTATAGCGTGTACATTGTGCTACACTGAAACACATCTAAACATCAAATACATTACTCCATTTAAACGCCGTGTAAAAACAACGTCTAAACATACTGGTGATGCTGGCTGTTGTGTTCTGTTACTTTAACTTGATCAGCTGACGTCAGCCTCGTTCTGGGGTTAGACGTGGCTCCGCCGTGATGCTGTGTTACAACCTCTTCAACGTTGCGATAGTCTGGTGTTGTTTGTGATATTTCCGTGTTATCGACATAACATAATTTGGCGACGAGGATGACAGAAGAAAGTTTACCGCCCCCACCTGCGTTTCTCGCTTCACCAGGCGAACCCACGGTGCCATGGAATCGATGGTACGTGGATTTCCAGACATATCTTGTGGCCAGCGGCCTTAACGGCGCGAATGTAGCTGAGGCCCGGCGTCGAGCCATATTAATCCACTGCCTAGGAACAGAGGGGCAGCGAGTGTTTGCTTCATTGGCAAACACGGACACGTACGACAATTCCGCAACAGCGCGTTACGGAATCATTTCGGCCCTAAGTGGAGTGTCACGAAGGAGCGATTTGTGTTTCGCCAACGCGCACAACGTCCGGGCGAAAACGTGCAAGCGTACATAACGGCGCTGCGTGAACTGGTAGTGAACTGTAGTTTTGGGGATATCACAGAAGACCTAATTCGTGATCAGTTGATAGAGAAAACCAGCAATCCGCGAATCAGGGAACGATTGCTAATGGAATCGAACACTCTCACATTAGCCAAAGCCCTAACACTGGCGTCTCGTATGGAAGTTGCTGTAGCCGAAAGCACACGCATTCAGAGACAGGATGAACCTACAACAGACAAGTTCAACTTGGAGACACCAATACAACCTTCTAAGGTACAAACAATCGGGAAGAAGATATAAAGAAAAGGTAGAAGCAACCACGCGCGTGTGCGTCAAGCATGTGACAACTGTGGTTATAACTCTCATGCTACAGGAAGTCCTAGATGCCCTGCCATAGGACAGAAATGTCGGTTGTTCTCCAAAATGAACCATTTTCAGAAATGTTGCCGGTCTGCAAATCGTGGTACAGTCGGGCAAATTCACCAGTCGAACAAAACTGGTGAACCAGATACAATGGTCTTCACTGTTAACTCAGTGAGCGGAGCATCGAAACCATTTAAGACGTGTGATATGTTGCGGGCAGACACACCAGTGACACTAGTAATGGACACCGGGGCAAAGGTGTCAATTCTCAACGACTCGGTGTACAGGAAACATTTCCAGGCTTATCCCCTGTGCAAACATGACAAAACATTATCGACATACGACGGTACGGAAATTCCATTGAATGGGATTGTCCACCTACCAGTGACATACCAGTCAGAAACTGTGACGAGTTTCCCATTCTATGTCATACAGACCGGATCAAGCCTAATGGGAATAGATTTGTTCAGCCGTCACAAGGAATGCCACTGCCATTCAGTCAGTTGACGTTGTTGCTGCCTTTCCCACAGTATTCTACGGGTTTTGGAAAATTGCAAAGTTTGTACACCGCCCCCGTGTCAACCCAAAAGTTAAACCTGTGTCACAACGTTTACGTCGTCTTCCACTCTTAGTGCGTGACGAAGTGTAGCATGAACTTAAAATGTCTACAAGACGATGGCATGATCGAACCAATCAACTCATCACCCTGGATTTCAAATCTTGTTGTCGGAAATCGGGTGAAATAAGACTGTGTTGACCTGAAAGCTATAAACAAGGTCATAATTCCGGACAAGTATCCACTGCCAACAATGGAGGAACTGTCTGCCGAGTTTCACCACTCAACAATCTTCACCAAGCTGGACATGAGACGAAGCTATCTGCAGGTCCCCATGGCTGAAGATAGAAAGTACTTGACAGCATTCATCATACATGAGGGAGTTTTCCAGTACTGTAGGATGCCGTATGGACTTAGTTCAGCATCTGGTGCCTTCCAGAAGATTGTGTCTTCTGCACTGAAGGGGGTAGATGGCTGCATCAACCTCCTGGACGACATTGTCATCCATGAACACACACAGGAACGGGATAACACACAATTGCAGTTAGTGCTTAACAGGCTGGCTGAGTATCACATCACACTTAATCGCGAGAAGTGTCATTTTGCCAGGACGGAAATCGACTTCCTGGGATACCATGTGTCCTCAAATGGTGTCCTACCACTACACTCCAATGTGAGAGCAATTGAGGATCTACCAGAACCGACCAAAGCAAAGGAAGTTGCTTCCTTTCTGGGCACGACGAATTTCTACCTTAAATTTTGCCCACACTACTCGGAAACTGCCAGCCACTTAGACGACTACTACGCAAAGACGCTCAGTGGGAATGGACAGCCGAGCAAGACCAAGCCTTTCGCAATTTTAAGCAGAACATTGCGTCTTCTCCAATTCTCGCACATTTCGATCCAGATGCTCCAACGATCGTGACGACGGATGCTTCAGGAATCGCCCTTGGTGTGGTATTATAGCAAGTGTCAAACGGCAAAGAGAGGCCAGTCGCGTATGCATGCAAGACGCTTTCAGCAACAGAACGGAAGTACTCCACAGGAGAACGTGAAGCACTGGCGTATATCTTCGCGTGCGAACACTGGCATGTGTTTCTCTTCGGTAGAAAATTCACGCTGAAGACGGACCACCAGGCACTCACAAGGCTGTTAGCGACTTCCGGTTCGGGCCACAGACCATTGCGAATCTACCGATGGTCTGATCGCCTACACAAGTATGACTTTGACACTCGGCACACTGCTGGTTCCAAGAACCAGGCAGCAGATATGCTCAGCAGGATGGTCAAAGAAGAACAGTATGAATCGACGACAGACGACTGTGTCATGGAAAATTAGTTGGACAACCTCGTTACTGCAGCCGAGTTGAAAAATGCTTCTTCCGAAGATGCCACTTTGACGCAGGTCCGTCACTTCGTACAGAATGGTTGGCACAGACACATACTCCCTTACATGGAAGCCTACTTTCGACTCAAAGACGAGCAATCCGTATTCAACGATCTGTGTGTGTCACGTGGCACACGTGCTGTAATCCCTACCACACTTCAGGACAAAGTGCTGAAAATGGCCCACGAAGGTCTTCCCGGGATCGTGCGAACTAAGCAATGCTGTCTCGAATCGGTATGGTGGCCCGCCATCGATCGACACATCGAAGATCTCATCAGAGATTGTGAATCATGCGCGGTGTGTGAGAAATCAGCCAAACCTACACAGCCACCGATTCAGCCCATACCACGGCCGGAGAAACCATGGCAGCGAATACATATCGACATATTCGGCGAGGTGCAGGCCGCACCTCACAGCCAACGATTTCTGGTTGCCATACAGGACCAACATTCTAAATCGCCTGAAATAGCCGCAACCAGTACGGTGACGTCTTCCGCCATCATCCAGATCCTGAAGGACCTGTTCGCTCGTTGGGAAATCTCGGAAGTTCTCCAAGGCGACAACGGACCACAGTTCGTGTCATGTGAGTTTGAAATATTTCTGCAGAAACTTGGTATCGAGTATCGTTGCAGTGCGCTGTACAACCCACAGAGCAACGGAGGTGTGGAGAAACTAAATCGCGTCATCAAAGAGAGTCTCGCTGCTCAACTTGAGGAGGAGAAAACGTCACCACATGCGTTGACACAGCGTACCCCAGCAGAGTTGATGCTAGGTCGTAAACTACGGTTTCCTCTGGTAAACCTGAAACCACCTCAGGCATCTCCACCGAACATTTCAGTGTTAGCTGAATAGATCGCAAGGAAGCAGGAACGAATCAAAGCGTATACCGACAAACGACGTCGTTCGCGAAATACGATGACGAAACCTGGAGACTGGATTAGGACGAAACGACCTATCAAGAAACACAAGCTGGCATCGTCATTGTCGAACCCGAAGCGTATCGCCGCTAAAGCTGGTCCCAATACGTTCGTGCTTGAAGACGGGTCGCGCTGGAACTAACGGCGTTGTGTTCGATCGCGATAACCAGGAAATCAACAGCTATCGTCGGACTCCCACCTTGATGATGACATCGGAGGTCTGCCTGCTCAACAACCCGGTTACCAGCGGCAGGCCCAGGTGAAACACGTCCACCGCGGTACCTTCAAGACTACCTGACGAACTAGTGAACAAGTTTGTTGCGACATTAGTCAGCTGTTAAATTGGCATGTGACTTTAAACATCAGTGGCGACATTGCTAATTTGAACGGTTTGTGTGCGATTCTCCATTGTTCGATTTCGGAACAGTAATCTTTACAGAGAGGGGAGAAATATGTTGTGTTCTGTTACTTTAACGGTGTGCCTTTAATGTACTTGATCAGCTGACGTCAACCTAGTTCTGGGGTTAAACGTGACTCCGCCATGATGCTGTATTACAGCCTGTTCAATGTTACGATAGTCTGGTATTGTTTGTGATATTTCCGTGTTATCCACATAATATTGCCTATTATTCTATAAACTTAGGTTACTAAATTGCCTGGAAAGATTCGAAAAACAAGTTTCTAACAATACAGAAAATATTCTTTGTGTGATTCGTCGTATGGAATTCCGAGATCGAAGAAGAACGACTAACGAAAAGAGCGATTGTCCTCTCAGAGCGAGAGAAGAGGAAGACTGCGAATGAGATGGGTGGACTGTGTAAAGGGACATTTGGTGGGATTGGGAAGGGAATGGAGAGATAGAGAAGCTCAGACATGTGAGGATCCGTATTAACGTCTGGATATGCGTGCGGGCGTGCGGGCGTGCGGGCGTGCGGGCGTGCGTGCGTGCGTGCGTGCGTGCGCGTATGTGTGTTGACATAAATTAGCTGTGTAGTGTACTACAAAGCTGTGTCTTATGCAATGCGAACGCAGAAAAGGGTAAACATAACCGGCAGATTTTGCGCAAATTTGTGCGAGATTGAAAAGACGAGGTAGGTATGGTCTTCCAATCTTCCTGTCTCCACGATATGTTCAGCACCAACATTCTTGCATGGTATCTGATACACCAATTCGCCATGTTATTCTAGCTCTACTTTGCCCTTTTATGGTATTGTATTGTATTTATTCAGTTTCCAACAGTTCCAGTGGACCCAGTAACAGGACTGATAACTGAAACAATATATATAAATTATAAAACAATAATAGAATAATAAAAACAATAAGGACATAAAAACCACACAATACCAACATCAAATATACCAGGCAAACATCTGTTATACATAGAAATGTCTTTGAATTGAGGATCTAAATTGTTCAACTCCTGAATATATATCACAAGTTGGATCATTTAAATACAATGTGTAGAAAGTAGTCATACATCTATTCAAAACACAGTGTTTTCTCATGTTGATTCTGCTATTGGAAACTCTAAAAGGGATGTATTTTCGTAGAGATCGTGAAGGACAGTGACATTGGGTAGCCCCTACCAGATACGACGAGTCTAGTCGGGAATGCACACACTTGTGTAAAAACATAAGATCTGCAACTTGCCTACGATGTTGAAGGGAAGGTAGTCTAAAATGATGGCAAAGCTCAGGATACCTGTCAGAGGAGTTCTGTATTTTGGATTTGTAACATAGATATTTAATGAATTTCTTTTGAACTTGTTCGATTTTGTCAATAAACGTACGTTGCCATGGATTCCCGATAACACTGCAATACTCCAACTGGCTTCTGATTAGAGATATATACAAGGATCGCAAAGCCTGTACATCGGTAAATGTTGTGCAAACGCGCTTAATAAAACCACTCATCCTAAAAGCTTTACAAACACAACGATTAATATGATCTTTAAAAGTCAAATTGTCGGTCAATGTGATACCGAGATCTTTGACAGCGGTGATCTTGGGCAGAGACTTGCTTAAAATCGTGTAGACATAGGATATAGGTTTCTTTTTGTTAGTGAATGACATTACGCATCATTTCTCAACGCTAAGTTTAAGGTGCCATGTCTCACACCAGACACACACTGTCCAGATCCTTCTGCACCAACTGACAATCGGTCACCGACGTAATTTCTTTAAACAATTTGGAATCATCAGCATACAATGACATTTCATATGAATCAAGATGATTAGTGAGATCGTAAATATACAAGATAAACAGAAGTGGTCCAATTTGTGAACCTTGCGGCACACCAGACAACACTGGCTTCCAATCAGATGTTTTGCCTTCGAGGACAACGCGTTGTTTTCGGTTGACAAGGTAAGACTGCAACCACTCTATGCATTGCTCGGAATAGCCATATGATCTAAGCGTGTGAATTAACAATGGGTGGCATACTGAATCAAAGGCTTTATTAAAATCCAAATAGACAGAACCAACCTGTTTCTTGTTGTCAATAGATTCAAGTTCAATTACAAGCTAGATTAGATACTGTACTTCTACACCTCACAAATCCGTGTTGGCTGCCCGAAATTGTGTTACGCATATGTTCTTACAATGAGTCGCATAAGACTTTCTCAAAAACTTTGCTAAATAGCGGTAAGAGAGAGATAGGTTTGTAGTTGCACACATTCCGTTTATCTCCCTTCTTGTACACAGGAACAACATTTGCTATTTTAAAGGGAATAAAAACATATTTTGCTTGAATTCATGTTAAATTAGATCCTGCTATATATTTCCATGTCCACCAACCAAAAAATCCCAAAAAATCAAAGAATTAGAAATTCCACATTTTATGTTGTACATCCGGACATTTTCGAATATGCATATGTTTGGCGCGCTTTTTGGGATGCTGAGATGTGACGTCAGACATGACTCTGCCGGTACAGCGACCGCTTGTTTACATTCATTCTCAGCAATATGACAGCAGAGCCAGAGGTGGCTGTGTAATGCGAATATCATCATGGTTCATTGTGCGGCATTCGGTTGTAATGCAAACTCTTCTAAACATACAGCAACACACCATTTTTTTCAGTTCCCTACGGATCCAGTTTTATTGAAGAAATGGATCGCAAAAATCAAGCGAGCTAACTTCAAGCCGACGAAACACAGCCGGCTTTGCTCCGCTCATTTTGAGAAAAACTGTTTTGATCGCGATCCGGAGATGTTGGCAACCCTTGGATATCCTGGTGCTCGAATATCGTTGAAAAGCGATGCAGTCCCAACAATATTCCCGGCAGTAGAAGCTGCATTGATGCCGTCAATCCGCCTAAGACAGGCGTCGGACGGGCAGGATCGACGGCCGCTTTGCCCGAGTCGAAGGCAAGCGGGTCTCGCAAGCGTAGTTCCAGTGCCGCAGTCGCCGCTGCAGGCTCCGCTGCCGCTGTCACTACAGCCGGCTCTGCAACTACACCCATGGCTTCTTCGGGGTACCAGGTTCCTTCTACGAGTGATGAATTTACGAGGTCTGCTTACCGAAAGCGGCAACGAATCAAGGTAATTCTTATATGTGATTTCTGCTATTATTATTATTCTGTAGGTCTAGTATAATGCCTGGACTGGACGGTCTCGTGTGTGTCAAAATAAGTTATTCAACTTATTGTCATTGTACCCCATTGGTTCCAATCATATCACGGAACTCTTCCTAAGTATCTTATATTCTAAATGTTGTAGTTATGTACGATACTACTATAATAAATCTACATATAGTCAGTTTTGTGGAAAATTTGATAGTGTAATCAAATCGATTCAGGTGACTGTTTTTATCATTATCATGGTTACAGGAATGTAAGGCAAAACAAAAACGTCAACAAATTAATTGATGCTAGTTTGTTAGTTATGCATTTAATTAATCTGTGTACTTTTACATGCAAATAAGAAATAATTATTTTAATTATACTCTTTGCCGAGTCAGGTTAGTCTGTTATCATAAGTTTTTTAAACCGTAAGAAGCAATACTTGGATGTAGAACATTGCAATGTGAATTTGCAGATGGAAGAATAATTATATTTTCAAATGTATTTAACGTTGAATTTACATAGATTAATTATTATTTTTCATACTTAACATTTGTTGTTTTTTAAATGACAATACTTGGACTTTATGAAAGTGCCATGCAGTTTGATCAACATCAAATATCTGTACACATAAAGTACCATGCATAAGTTAGATATTAATTTTTTTTTTTTATAATTAGGAAGTGGTCTGTCTCATTCTTATAGTTGGAACCAGTTGCTGGCAATCTCCTCCTCTGACACATGACTCACTAAAGTCTTATGTCATCAATGACTTGCTGAAGAATTATCTCCCATCAGTATTCTCTGTAGAAACAGTTTATTGCAGTGTTTGGCACTTGTCTGCTAATCCAGCTAATTGGACTGAGGAACTAAGTGTAGTGTTTGCCTAAGTCAACTGATCAAATCTAATTAATTACCAGTTGACATTGTACTTTGTAGGTCTTTCCTGCTATGAATAACAAATACACCAGCCACCTCCAGCTGGCCCACTGCATTCTCCCTCCAGTTAAAATAGTTATCTGAACCTGATCTACTGGTAATTAAAGCATGCAAGGTGGAAATGGCAGGAACTGGGTAACATGGATGTGACATGTCGGATACTTATTATTACTATAATTAACCCATGCCTAACATCACCCTGATCACCATTGCAACTGGAAAACCTTGCAGGTAGATGTGATTAATTATTATTAACATTGAATGGTTACCACATTGAACACCCTGTAGATTACAGTATGTATCCATCGAGTTAATAATCTATTATGTTTAAGTTTTCAAAAGTAATGTTTTCAGTCAACATAATTCTTACAGTAGATGCAGCTTTCATAACACACACTATTGTAACACACAAGTACTGTTACATTTGTTACTATATAATTTTTTATATTTCATTAGTAATTTATTTATTTGTATTTTCATAACTCCAGTGCACAGGCCTGTGGTGAATTACATTACAGTGTAATATATTGCTATTGCCTAGTTTCCATTTTATTACAGTTGCATATTGAAGACAATGTACATCATGTAATATATACTATTACATTTGAAGGTATTACCATTACATTTTGAATTGGAACTACAGTATGTACAGAGATAAATATTTAGAACAAAAATATAACTATCGTATCTTGTATTATCTACTAACAATGTTTACGGACAGAACATATTTTTCATTTTATGTGTCTGTATAACATGAATGAATGGAAGACAAAAGACATGTCACTGCCATTTAATATATTGCAATCAGTGTAATTACACCTTACTGCTTGGTGCATTGCTAATTACTGGCACAAGTCATGATAATTATTTGATTTTTAACTTAATAATATTACTTTAAAAAATCAAGTAAATTTATCAAATAATAAATATGTTCACATTCGGATGTGGGTCGTTGCCCAGCTACCAAGTGTGAAAATGGTAATTTGCCAAGTTGTGAAACAATAACAATAAATGCAATGCAAGTTGCAAACCTACCTATTGTATATTTAGTAGATGATTAGTTATAACCAAAAATAAAATGTTCACAAGTAATATATTGTAACATTTTCCAGGTAATTGTTTGCATAAAAGTGTAACATAACAAAAGTAACTATGTCTCTGTGTAGATTCTGTAAGCGTGATATCAATTATTTATGATGTTTTTATCATAGAATAAACAATACATACCTTGCAACTTGAAATTAATTAATTAATTTGTATTTTTCACAGCTAGGCAATGTCTTTTCACACTTGGAAGCTGGGCAAATGACTAGACAAATGGATGTACACTGTACTCCTTTCTGACAAGATGGTAAAAGACAGGATTTTGTTTGCTTTTGTCAGAAACCTACAATTTTTTTTGGTGCAAATTCTATAAGGGTAATTTGTTATTTCAGTTAGTTGCTGACATTCTGGCAGCAGCTCGAGATAGTCCACCGTCGACCAAGACTGGGTCATCTGAAGATACAGCAACTGAATATGACAGCTCTCGTACGGATTCCTGTGATACAGAGGATTCCACACCTGAGTCAGACACAGCTTCCACTCCAAAAAGGAGCAGCAAATGCTTTCAGGTTGACATCAGGCCATCAACTCGCACGAGAAGAGTGCAAGCAGTCTGTGCATCAGAGCAGGTTGCTGTGCAGGTGACATCAGCAGTGAGGTCAATGAGTGTGCAGTGCAGTTTGTTGACTGGTCCGATTAGTGACTCGAGTGACTCAAATGGGGAGGAAGTGACATCTGCTGCAGATCCAGAGTATGTTTGCTCTGACAATGAGTCGACTAGTCGTGACAGCAGCAATAGTGACAGCGATGACCATGTCGACCAGTACACTGACACAGAGGAGGGTGTTACAAACAAGACTCCCTTGAGGAAAGATTGCTGCCCTTCCAATGAGAGGTACTTCTTGGTGGCAGAGTCTTCACTTTGTCATCTTTTCGCACGTTGCTGAAACTGCACTGGCCAAACCAATGTCGTAGTGCAGCAGTTTCTCGGCTCAATGGGAAGTTGCCCTGTAAAGATAATTGGTCTGTAGATGTGAAGCTATGCTATTTATTAGCATGTCATAAGTAAAGTGATCAACAAAATGGACTAGATAACTTGTTTATCAATGGGCAGATATTTGCTGAAGCCATATTCTCATCTGCCTGCAGGGGAAGTATTCACATGGGTGTTTGGCTTATAACCATTGTCTGTGCACCGTGTGGTGATTCACATTGTGTTACCAGGTCTACACAGTTACCAACATTTGGAATGATTCATCCCAGTAACATTGTGTTATGAAACTTCCTTGATGAATTTGTAATGATTCAACCCAGTAAAACTGGTTCTGAAATTTGCTTGATGAATTTGTAATAAATATGTCCCACAAAAAATGTGATTAAAAATGCTATGTCCTTATGATTGTTATGGACATAGTCGTAGGGCACATACATACCCACTGGTAACATCTCACATATAAGACCCCTATGGTTATACTAAACCCCTAGGTCTAGGACATAACCCTTCAGGCTATAACCCATTACCATAATTATTCAATTGTTCTGCATGTTGTTTTAATGTTTATTTTGATTATATAGTAGCCATATTGTTATGTGTCAGACTCAGAGTAGTACAAATCATTGTTCCACATAAATGACATAATCTAGAGCTGTCATTATATGATATTATGATCATCTCGCGAACAACTGTCCATCTAAAAAAGTGTGGGTTTTGTTCAGAGGGGTGATATCGTAAGTAGCTATAACGTCCTAAACTCGATCCGCATAAACCAGACAACCATGCTTACAACGTTTGACGGTTCGTAACTTTGTGAAGTTTGTCTTTGACAAGTCTGTTTACAATTACTTCGTCCGATGACCTACTTAGCTACAACCTCTAGCTAACTCTCTATACAGCTTTGACACCGCATTTTATAATATAACGTCGTACTAAAACGATATAATTGTTGTTGTCGACAGTTTTCACACCATACCCGTCCATAGGTGTCATTATAATGAAGTTGCAGCTTACCAGTCGGTGTTGCCTGAGTGAACATTGTGACTGTCCGACTCCGCATTATCTTCTTCGCTACCGTCGCTGAAACGCTCGGAAAGAGCAGAATCAGACGAATCATCCGCTGTAACCGTTCCCGCTAGTGGCTCAAAATCGTATGATTTCACTTGAAACTGGGAAACTCCCACTAGCCATGATGTTACAAGAGAATGGAGAGAACAACAATGGCGATGCATAGATGTCAATAAAGCCGAGAGTCGGGATTGACGTCACGATACCACGTGATCGCCTAGCTCATTAAATTTCAACTTTCTGCGGGAATCTCTACACAGACGGGTTTAAAATAGAATTTTGTCTACAAACGTATTTTTCTGTATTTTTTAAATGTTGTCAAATGTTACGTACAATGTTAATCTTTGTGTACACGTGGAAAACGGATTTTAGCTAATGCCTTGTTTTTATTTCCTTTAAAACAAGTTGGAAAAGTTCCAGAGTTTAAGGACATATTAAAAAGCATAGTTAGTGGACCTGCTATTTCAGCAGCACATTCCCTAAGGATTACACCTGATATATTGTCAGGACCGCATGCTTTGTGGTTCTTAGTACTCCGATGACATCATCATAAGACACATTGATATTAGTCATTGAGTCGGATTGATAGGAGGGAATAATTGGATAAACAAGGTTATCTACTAATGTAAAGACATATTCGAAGTGGTCAGAAAATAGTTCTGCTATGTCAGCTGGACTGTCTGCCTCAGTGCCTTTATATACTATTGAGTTAGGAAGTTTTTTTATATTAGCTTGTTTGTTTTTGGCAAAACTGAATAGACGTTTGGTGTTTTGTTTGACAGACTTTTCAATTTCCGATATGTAGTCACAATACCTTTCTCTCTTACGTTTCTTAAAAGTCGTTCGTAGTTCAGAAAATACTTGGTAATCAGATAACGAATGTGAGCGTGCGTCCCCACACCACCCTCGGGTAGCAACAGGCACCCGAGGGTGGTGTGGGGAGGCATGGATATTGCTACTCCAATGATTTCCATTACTCGGTCATGTCTCTGTCTCTGTCTGACTGTCTGTCTGTCTGTCTGTCTGTATGTCTGTCTGTCTCTCCCCCCTCTCGTATACCCTACACGTATGGGATAACTACTTGGTTTCTGTAGTTCTTTTTGTTTTTGTCCGTATTTTGCTTCTTGTTATTATCAGTTATCTCTTTCAAGACCCAGGACGGATAAGCACATCCTCTTAGGGCTCTTAGGCGTGAACTTTGTCTTCACTCAGACACGCTCGCTCGCACGCATGCACGCACGCACGCACACACGCACACACCACACAAACACACACAAACACATCTTGATCCCCGCAGCACCCCAATATATGAGAAAAAACACCATCGACGCAGCCTGAATATGTCAATTACTCGAGTCCATCAAATCACATAAAGTTTGTAACTCTGATGATGACCTGAATAATTGTGCCGATACCTTATGTCCAGCACTCTGAGACATCTTCTGAAGATCCTTGGACAAGGACGTTCTACACTCAGACTGGCGCACAATAAATGTGTTAGAGTATCTAATTAATAATAGTCCACATTTCCTGAGACCAAAAACAAGGCTACCACCGTGGTGCAGTGTCACTGAATGTGACGTCCACCGTCTCGAGAAAACAACCACGGAAACAAATTACAATTCATTCTAACTCCACCTTAAAGCATTATGCGAATCACCAGAGGGCGCCAAGCAGTTGTTTGACATTCAGCACTGACGCAGTCATTAATTGATGCCATACTTGGGTGATTTGGTTTAAAGGTGTCTCATCCTCCGAGATCTAGTGTCAACGACGAGTCTACGACATGTTAGCTCACTTGTGCAAACGTCTTATTTAATCGTGTTGGAATCTTCGCACAATGGGCAAGTGGGTTTGGTTCGGCTGAAGGGAAATTCCGCTTCTATGCAGTCTATTCTAAGTTCTTAAAATAATGATACAGTCAACTATTCCCGGTTTCTATCGTATAGGGCCTACCTGCAAATACGTAAATAATCCTAATCCAGCAACTGTACGAAAACTGCACTTGCCAATACATTACTAATGGTAACTTTTCTCATAGACCATACGACAGGCGTATGATGGGGACGCATTTTATCATCACTATTGTTTGTTATGTTTCGGCCCTCTGTTTCAGATTGTGCGAAGAAGATTAAGTAAGAAAATATGGGGGCAATACGGTATTGTAAAAATTGTGTTTTCGTGCTGGCGTTTTACAAATGTGCGACAATAGTTCGTCAACAGTTCGTCAACGCTGCAGTGTGTCGACACTGCGTTATAAGTCCACTTTTCGAACTTTCGACTTTGATTCTAGCAACGGCACAAATGTAAGTAAGGGGAAACAGTTTTCCTCCGGTGGCGTCTTCCATGTCTTCATGATGCTAGGCCTGCTTGGCAATTGAAAGTGCTGGTGATGGTCATATACCGACTGACGACCTCCACTAAGGTGTATATGTTCTCGTTGTCGATGCAACTGTTTGTCTCGTGGGAGTAGTCGGAACAATAATGTTTGGAACCCATGTTCGTGCGAGCACCCTGTATATCGCAATTATGACAGCAATATTCTCCACGATCAAGCTAACGTTCGTGGGGACGAATCGGTGGGTGGTAGTAGAGCTGCGACCACGCAGGTTTCATCGGAGTTAACGACTGGCGATTAAAGTTGTGATTCATATCGAAATCCTCGCGACGGTGTACGCGGCGACCGTCGTAATAGCTAGGTTGCTTCTTCTTGATATCATACTTATGTCGATATGCATTGTCCTTCTAACTTCCACGGTCGTCATTATCGTCGTCTCTCATTCCATTCTAGCAAGTGTTTTGTTGAAATGACTCCTCGGAAGAAAAATAACACCTCAATTTGTTTTCAAAATTCCCAATGGATTAGCTTTCTTATTGGTTTAAAGGTCCGACAGGCGTACATCAATTGTTCACAGTGTCACGAGTATTTTTTGCGATTGTTTGGAACCGCTAATTGGTTGGATTCTTTTTATTAATTTACGTCAACACACACAAAAATTGTTTCAAATATTCGTCATAGTAAACATCATTTGCGAATACTGCACGAAACCGTCTTCTGTGTGTATGCAGCGTCACCCGCTAATATAAGTGTTATATATTGCGCTACCTGAGTTACTACGAATGACACTTCAGCCTACGAATGTTCAACGTGGCTCTCTAAACACTACGCATGTGACACTTCAGTTCGAGTTCCGCAATGTCATGCTGACTGCCTGTGTTATTGTCATTAGTTAAATAAAGTTTAAATAAACCCTAATACATGACAAATTGGCGACGAGGATGGGATATTAGAAATGGCAAGAGTGCAGATCGCTAGTGAAGGAGAATATGACGAAAATAAAGAGGACTTTGAGTCATACACTGAGCGTTTGAATGCATGGTTGGCGGTGAATGATGTGACAGAAGGCGAATGTGTTTCTGGCGGTTGTTGGGGCGCACACGTATAAACTATTGAAGAGTTTAGTGGCTCCGGAGAAGCCATCGTCCAAAGGGTTTGATGAGCTGGCCGCCGTGTTGCAGAGACATTATAAGCCAAAACCACTGATTATCGCTGAACGTTTTCGTTTCTACAAGCGTCATCAGCAGGATGACGAGAGTGTGTCGGCATTTTCGGTCGTGCTGAGACAGCTGAACAGTTCGTGCGATTTCGGTGAATTTCTACTCGAAGCTCTACGAGATCAGTTTGTGTGTGGGTTGTCAAATCAGAGCATACAACGCAAACTGTTAGCCGAGGCAAACCTCACATTGGAAAGAGCCCAACAACTAGCGACAGCTATGTCGATGGCGACCGAGAACACTGTGCAGTTTCATTCAGACACTCTTCGAACAGACACTCGTGCAATATACAAAGTGAGCGTCAAAGCGGCTAAGCAACGTGACCATGCGGCGTGTTGGCGATGTGGCAAACAAAATCACTCGCCTGATGTCTGCCGCTTTAAAGAAGCTGTGTGCCATGGTTGTCAGCAAAAAGGGCACATCATACGGGCATGCAAGAAGCGGCAATCGGCCAAGTATTCGCAACAGGGGGCAACTCGTTACGTAGACGGCTGTTCAGAGGAGATGACCGACGGTGTTGATGAGACGTTGGGCATCTACTCGACGGAAAAACGGATCAACAAGCCGAAGCCTATCATGGTGTCGGTTACCTTGGACGACTGTGTCACTCATCTCAAAATCAATGTACGACGAACATTTAGCGCATGTTCCCCTGCAAAGTACAAAGACGGAACTGAAAGCGTATGCTGGTCACAAAATACGGGTGTGTGGCGAGATAAACGTGTCGGTAACCTACAAAAAGCAAACTGGCGTGTTTCCACTGGTTGTGGTGGGCAGCGAAGGCTCGTCGCTCCTGGGTCGCAACTGGCTTAACCGACTGCAACTCGACTGGCAGGAGATCTTTGTGATAAGTCAACCCGACAGTCTCAGTGGGGTGGTGCACCGACACCAAGCTGTCTTCAAACAGGGCCTGGGCATGATAATGGGTCACAAGGCAGACATCCGAGTCAAAAGCGATTCACGTCCGATCTTCTGCAAAGCTAGACCGGTGCCCTACGCAATCCGAGACAGTGTAGGAAAAGAACTTGAACGCCTAGAAAAAGATGGGGTCATCAAAAGAGTGGAGAGCAGTGAATGGGCGTCGCCGATAGTGTGTGTGCCGAAACGAAATGGGAGCATACGCATTTGTGGCGATTTCAAGGTGTCGGTGAATCAAGTGTTGATGCCAATCTCCTATCCGCTGCCGAATGCCGACGATCTTTTCGCAACTCTGGCTGGGGGCAAGATCTTCAGCAAACTGGACTTGTCAAACGCATATCAGCAACTCGAACTGACTAGCGAAAGCCAGAAATACCTCACAGTTAACACGCACAGAGGCTTATTTGCATATCAGCGCCTCACGTGCGGCATTGCGTCCGCACCGTCCATCTTCCAAGCGGTCATGGACCAGATCCTGCTAGGGATGAGCAACGTGGTTTGTTACTTAGATGACATTCTTATCGCCTCTAGGAGCAAGGAAGAGCATCTGGCTATGCTGGAGGAAGTGCTGTCTCGACTGGAAAAGAGCGGCGTTACGGTAAACAAGGCTAAATGCGATTTTCAGACAAACGCCGTGCAGTACTTGGGGCACATAATTGACGAAGAAGGGCTGCACCCGATGCAGGAGAAAGTCACCGCCATCACGGAGGCTCCAAGTCCGACGAACGTGTCTGAGCTTCGGGAATATCTGGGACTAATCAACTACTACGCCAAGTTCATGAGCAACCGCGCGACATTGTTGAAGCCGCTGCATGACTTGCTGCGAACGGTGAAAAGTGGGAGTGGACCAAAGAATGCGAGTCCACTTTTGCACTCAGCAAGTCAGAACTGGTTACAAATCAGGTGCTGGTTCATTACGATTCCGGAAGGGCACTGAGGCTAGTTTGCGATGCGTCACCCTATGGGTAGGCGCAGTTTTGTCCCATATCATGGACGATGGGACCGAACGTCCGATTGCGTTTGCGTCGCGAACGCTAACTAAGAGCGAACTGAACTATGCGCAGATCGACAAAGAGGCGCTTGGACTTGTATTCGGTGTGCGAAAGTTCCACAAATACCTGTATGGTCGTTCGTTTACTCTGGTTACAGACCACAAACCGCTTGTGTCCATCTTCGGACCAAGGAAGGCGGTGCCGACTCTGGCCGCAGCAAGGATGCCGCGATGGGCTGTGATTCTGCAGGCGTATCGTTACGAGGTGGATAATCGACCAGGAAGTGAGCACGGAAACGCAGACGCCCTTTCGCGCCTACCCTGTAAGCAAGCAGACGCAGAAGCGGAAGTCTTTTTCTTTTCTGGTCTGAACGAGTTGCCAGTAGCTGCTGAGGACATCAGTCGAGCCAGCGCGAGAGATCCAGTGGTGGCGCAGGTGCTGAAATACACGTTGTGTGGATGGCCGAACTATGTTGCAGACGAAGCGTTGAAGCCGTATTTCGTCTACAGAAATGAGCTGTCAGTTGAGCAGGGCTGTGTGTTGTGGGGAATGAGAACGGTTATTCCTCCCAGCCTACGCAACAGACTGCTACAAGAGCTACACGAGGAGCATCCGGGCATTGTGGCTATGAAGGCAATCGCCCGAAGCTATCTGTGGTGGCCTCTGCTAAACAGTGACATTGAGAAACTGGTGCAAAGCTGTGAAGTATGTCAGTCAGTACGCACAAAACCACCAGTGGCGCCACTGCACACTTGGAGGTGGCCGAGGAAGGTGTGGCAGATGTTGCATATCGACTTTGCCGAGAAAGACGGTGACAACTTCTTGGTGTTGATCGATAGCCATTCAAAATGGTTGGAGCTGAAACACATGACGTCGACGACAACTCTACGCACGATTGAAGTGTTGCGTGATCTGTTCAGTGCGTTCGGCTTGCCAGAAGAAATAGTGTCGGACAATGGGCCACACTTCATCTCCCACGAGTTTAGCGAGTTCATGAAAATGAATGGCATCAAACATACGCTCACTCCACCGTACCATCCGGCCTCAAACGGGGCCGCCGAACGCTCGGTTCAAGTTTTGAAACAGGCTCTTCGGAAACAACTGGCATCGTCTCAGCAAGGTCAGCCGAAAATGACGATGGAACGTCGGCTTGCAAACTTCTTGTTTCACTACCGAAATACACCACATACCGTGACGGGTGTTCCACCAGCCGTACTGTTCTTAAAGAGACAACCGCGCACACGTTTCACCATCTTACTGCCAAGTGTGGAGAACGTCGTCGAGAAACAACAAGAGAAACAACGCCTTTAATATGATCGCAGTCGTGTGAAATTAAGAGAATTTGAGAATCGTACGTCAGTCAGCGTACGAAACCATCGAGGCACGTCAGAGAAATGGCTTCCGGGAACGGTGATTCGACGACTCGGTCCACTGACGTATCTCGTGCGAGTCGGTCGTCAGCTGCGTTACGTCCATGTTGACCATCTGCTTCAGTCGGGTTGCATGACAGATCCAGTGACGTCGGAGGGAGAGGTTGTTGGCGAGTTGTTGCCAGAGGCAATGGCGGCAGGTGACTCGCAAAGCTTCACATCAGACGCGACGACCGCAGACGACTCGCAGAGTGTCGATTCTTCGCAGCAAATGAGCGGGTCGGCAGCAAAGACGTGCAGCGGCGCGTTGGCGTTGTCACCGGTGCTCGAGCCGACATCTACAGCGACGAGGTCATCGTGTTCTTCGGTGTCGTCACCTGTGGTCGTGCAGACGGAGCGGCGCTATCCTACGAGGGTTCGCAAGGCACCAACACGACTTGATATCTGAAGCAGCTCGCTTCAAAAAGGCATAATAATCCCTTTATCATATTTTGGTTCCAGGGTCAGAGTGACCCGGTGGACAGTTGCCATATTTGATTGACACTATTATATTATGAACATTAGTTGCCAAATGCTTTTTGTAGTGAACTTCTTCTTAGTGTGCGAGGAGTGTTATATATTGCGCTACCTGAGTTACTACGAATGATACTTCAGCCTACGAACGTTCAACTCTATTCACTACGCATGTGACACTTCAGTTCGAGTTCCGCAATGTCATGCTGACTGCCTGTGTTATCGTCATTAGTTAAATAAAGTTTAAATAAACCCTAATACATGACAATAAGAAATTTAGTAACTTTAATCCAACGAATTCTTTGGCCATGATCGCTGGCTGCGTTACCTACTCGATTGGTGCATCCACCGCCGAAAATGTGTAAAATGGAGTAAGTGGCGCCCTCAAGTGAACGCAACGTGTATGATACGGGAGAAACAGCTATTGACCAGTCTCGCCCAAGCACATGATCTCTAACTTCTACTCGGCAAAGGCAAACACGTCATTCTGTTATTGTTTGACACCCAGCGTGTGTGCGCGCACATGTGTGTGTGCGCACGTGGGTGTGCACATGTGTGTGTGGACACGTGTGTGCGCGTGCGTGCCTGCTGGGGGTCAAACAATTGTGTGTGTGCACGTGCGCACACACACACCCACACTGTAAGATTTTTAATGGAATCACACGTTGCAGAAACCAATCAGAAACTTTATATATTACATAATCATATTGGATGAACCTTAATATTTAATGTCTCGGACAAAAAAACAAGAACGTGTTATTATCGTGTGCCTTGTTTCGTGTGCCACATATACCGCGACCCCATCAGCTGTAGTCATGTTTTAAATGAAACGTGAAACGCATAAAGGCGATTCGTGGTGTACCCGGTACATCCTAGCAACGAAGCTAACTTTCCATCAAAACACCGAGCGGCCGCATTAAATTATTGAGACTCTCGTCAGTTTGATTGCGTAACTACACGCGCCTCGAGTTTGCGAAATTCACGGATTGATCAACAAAATGACACGTCCCCAGCGATGCCCATAGTGCCGTTTCATTATCTGCTTGACGACAATTGCACATTTAATCAACGATATGATTCAAAGTATTCAGACGGCGCTGGGGTGACAGTCAATATCTGCATCGTGGCCTCCGGCTTTGTCGCTCAGATTGAAATCAATACTGCTCAAGCGGCGGCGCTAGTTCGGTTACTGCGGCGAAATTAAATATATCGCCCAGCTTACTTTGCAGATTTGAAGATCGGATGTAGTTAACTTGTCAATCTCTGCGGTGCCCCCAAAGAGTTGGAACGAGATGACGTCATTATGCAGCTTCATTTCAATCCTGCAGATTGTGCTTCGAGAGCACCGTCGTGGTATTTCCGAAGGTCAACATTATTATTTCCCCTAGGCAAGCACGGCTAACTGCTTAATAAATTTACTGCGAAATGTCACAGGGAGCCCCTGGGAATTTCAATGTGTCACGGATGCCAATTTATTACACGGTATTTGTTTACATTTATTTGTGTTCCTTCAACCGATTCCATTCTCGCTTGTTTGACTCCTGTCATGCTACAATTCTACTTGACGAGATTAACAAATACGTCAAGTACGACTATAATGCACGTCAGTACAGTTTATCATAAGGCTGTTTATTTACATGAAACCAAGCACGAATACACTGTATGTCAGCACAGGTTATCACACCACTGTTTATTCACAACGACATCAAGTGTGACAGCATTGCTCACCAGCACAGTATATCACGTTTATTCACAAGACACCAAGCACGAACACATTGTACGTCAGCATAGTTTATCACCAAATGTTTATTCACAAGACACCAAGCACGAATACATTGTATATCAGCACAGTTTATCACTAAATGTTTATTCACAAGACACCAAGCACGAACACATTGTACGTCAGCACAGTTTATCACCAAATGTTTATTCACAAGACACCAAGCACGAACACATTGTACGTCAGCACAGTTTATCACCAAATGTTTATTCACAAGACACCAAGCACGAACACATTGTAAGTCAGCACAGTTTATCACCAAATGTTTATTCACAAGACACCAAGCACGAATACATTGTATGTCAGCACAGTTTATCACCAAATGTTTATTCACAAGACACCAAGCACGAATACATTGTATGTCAGCACAGTTTATCGCCAACACAGTTTATCACCAAATGTTTATTCACAAGACACCAAGAACGAACACGTTGTACGTCAGCACAGTTTATCACCAAATGTTTATTTACAATACACCAAGCACGAACATATTGTATATCAGCACAGTTTATCACCAAATGTTTATTCACAATACACCAAGCACGAACACATTGTACGTCAGCACAGTTTATCACCAAATGTTTATTCACAAGACACCAAGAACGAACACATTGTACGTCAGCACAGTTTATCACCAAATGTTTATTCACAATACACCAAGCACGAACATATTGTATATCAGCACAGTTTATCACCAAATGTTTATTCACAATACACCAAGCACGAACACATTGTACGTCAGCACAGTTTATCACCAAATGTTTATTCACAAGACACCAAGCACGAACACATTGTACGTCAGCACAGTTTATCACCAAATGTTTATTCACAATACACCAAGCACGAACATATTGTATATCAGCACAGTTTATCACCAAATGTTTATTCACAATACACCAAGCACGAACACATTGTACGTCAGCACAGTTTATCACCAAATGTTTATTCACAAGACACCAAG
This sequence comes from Escarpia spicata, assembly GCA_963995525.1. Taxonomy (NCBI): domain Eukaryota; kingdom Metazoa; phylum Annelida; class Polychaeta; order Sabellida; family Siboglinidae; genus Escarpia; species Escarpia spicata. Next base: position 23,232,781 of record OZ023212.1, read on the forward strand.
AACGAACACATTGTACGTCAGCACAGTTTATCACCAAATGTTTATTCACAATACACCAAGCACGAACATATTGTATATCAGCACAGTTTATCACCAAATGTTTATTCACAATACACCAAGCACGAACACATTGTACGTCAGCACAGTTTATCACCAAATGTTTATTCACAAGACACCAAGCACGAACACATTGTACGTCAGCACAGTTTATCACCAAATGTTTATTCACAATACACCAAGCACGAACATATTGTATATCAGCACAGTTTATCACCAAATGTTTATTCACAAGACACCAGCACGAATACATTGTGTGTCAGCACAGTTTATTGCCAAATGTTTATTCACAAGACACTAAGTACGAACACATTGTACGTCAGCACAGTTTATCACCAAATGTTTATTCACAAGACACCAAGAACGAACACATTGTACGTCAGCACAGTTTATCACCAAATGTTTATTCACAATACACCAAGCACGAACATATTGTATATCAGCACAGTTTATCACCAAATGTTTATTCACAATACACCAAGCACGAACACATTGTACGTCAGCACAGTTTATCACCAAATGTTTATTCACAAGACAACAAGCACGAACACATTGTACGTCAGCACAGTTTATCACCAAATGTTTATTCACAAGACAGCAAGAACGAACACATTGTACGTCAGCACAGTTTATCACCAAATGTTTATTCACAATACACCAAGCACGAACATATTGTATATCAGCACAGTTTATCACCAAATGTTTATTCACAATACACCAAGCACGAACATATTGTATATCAGCACAGTTTATCACCAAATGTTTATTCACAAGACACCAAGCACGAACACATTGTACGTCAGCACAGTTTATCACCAAATGTTTATTCACAAGACACCAAGAACGAACACATTGTACGTCAGTACAGTTTATCACCAAATGTTTATTCACAATACACCAAGCACGAACATATTGTATATCAGCACAGTTTATCACCAAATGTTTATTCACAATACACCAAGCACGAACACATTGTACGTCAGCACAGTTTATCACCAAATGTTTATTCACAAGACACCAAGCACGAACACATTGTACGTCAGCACAGTTTATCATCAAATGTTTATTCACAATACACCAAGCACGAACATATTGTATATCAGCACAGTTTATCACCAAATGTTTATTCACAATACACCAAGCACGAACACATTGTACGTCAGCACAGTTTAGCACCAAATGTTTATTCACAAGACACCAAGCACGAACACATTGTACGTCAGCACAGTTTATCACCAAATGTTTATTCACAATACACCAAGCACGAACATATTGTATATCAGCACAGTTTAGCACCAAATGTTTATTCACAAGACACCAAGCACGAACACATTGTACGTCAGCACAGTTTATCACCAAATGTTTATTCACAAGACACTAAGTACGAACACATTGTACGTCAGCACAGTTTATCACCATATGTTTATTCACACCGATACCAAGTATGGTGCACGTTAGCAGTTATATCACCGAAGTTAAGTTTTTCCACAACGACATAACGTATGACTACATTGCACGCTAGCACGGTTTATCAGCGAATGTTTTTTCTCTACTACACGTTTCCATGCCAAAGATGCCAAAGCAAAACACAGTCCCTGGCACTGGAGTTGAAAGCCACCAGATCGTGTGGTCTTGGATACTCCTGTAGAGTGGGCAATCTAAGGTGTTTCTTTGTCTAAGGATCCTCTCCATCAGCTCATTCGGTGGAATCATTTTGATTACAGATTAGTGTGGGGCAAAGCGCGCCCGTTTAGCGACAAAGACGATTATTTTTCGCTAAGGCAGAAATGGTTAACACATCCTTATAAGCACTTTTCTTTCCTAAATGGTATTAGAATCACTGAACAGGAGTAACTACATAACACACACACAAAATAAAATTGTACTGACAGTCATACATATTTAGCACATTTCGTCATGTGGGACAAAAACACCTCCACTGTACTTACACATTCAAACTGCTATAACGTTTTTGTCGTTGTGTTTCTGCCAAAATCGAAATTGATTCAAAATGGTTTGGCGTTGTGTTGCATCGCTCGACTAGTATAATGCACCAATGATACATCTGCCAAGCTCGGTTAGGGTGCGCTTTGCCCAGGAGGTGCGCTTTGCCGCGCTCTCCTTTATCAATTTTTCAGTATAAGGGCTCTGAGAAGATCTGGCGTGGTTGAAACTCAATCAGGATGGCCGTAAGTCACTCGATGCATTTGGCAGGGTCAAGTGACATATCATGAGGTCTTCCTGCAGGCGCGTGCGCTGACCCGTCATCTGTCCTACAACTCTGTGATTTACCAGCGGGTGGCTTAACTGCACGAAGGAAGCTATTCCTGGTGTTCGACCTATTGTGTGGTGGCTCGTTTGGAAGAGGTGATGGCGGATGTCTACGTGTTTATTCGCAACAACTTCAAGTGCGCCTTTTCATTATATTGTACACAGCATAATTTGTCACCAAATATACATTCACAACAACATAAAGTATTGTCACATTGCACGTCAGCACAGTTTATTACCAACTGTTTATTCATAACAAACCAAGTGCAATTACATTACGCGCTAGCACAGTTTAATCACAACGACACAGCAAATATCATCAACAGATGTTTATTTTAATGTAAATTCTTCCATTTCTCTCCGTTCCTAGAGAAGCCGTTTTTCTTAGCAGCAGCTACACACCTGTATTCCATTTATTCTTGGAATATGAACATTCATGCATTCCAGTCTGTGGTAACATATATTTACTTTTATAGACTGCATTTGTGGATTTTTTTCTAAAACAACAACACTAAAGGGTGTCTTATGAAAATTTTTCGATGTCGACATCAGTGTCTTTGTAATAATTATCCTCGTTCACTTTGGAGTCCGTTAACTCCAATTGACAGCACAGTGCGATAATATAATCAACAGGAACATGTAATGTTATGATACATTGCCCTCCCTCCCTTCCTCCCTGCCTGCCTGCCTGCCTGCCTGCCTGCCTGCCTGCCTGCCTGCCTGCCTGCCTGCCTGCCCTGCCTGCCTGCCTGCCTGCCTGCCTGCCTGCCTGCCTGCCTGCCTGCCTGCCTGCCTTCTCTCCTACCCACCCTCCCTCCCTCCCTTGCTCCTTCCCTCCCTCCCTGCCTCTCTCCCACTCACCCTCTCTCCCTCCCTCCCTCTCCCTACTTCCCTCCCTACCCGATGACCTGCCTCTGTCTCTCTACCCTCCATCCTTCTTCCCACCTTCCCCCGCTCCTTCTCCTTTTTCCCTCCCTCTCTCCTTCCCTCCCTTCCCCCTCCCTCTCTCTGTCTCTCTCTCTCTCTCTCTCTCTCTCTCTCTCTCTCTCTCTCTCTCTCTCTCTCTCTCTCTCTCTCTCTCTCTCTCTCTCTCTCTCTCTCTCTCTCTCTCTCTCTCTCTCTCTCTCTCTCTCTCTCTCCTCTCTCTCTCTCTCTCTCTTCTCTCTCTCTCTCTCTCTCTCTCTCTCTCTCTCTCTCTTCTCTCTCTCTCTCTCTCTCTCTCTCTCTCTCTCTCTCTCTCTCTCTCTCTCTCTCTCTCTCTCTCTCTCTCTCTCTCTCTCTCTCTCTCTCTCTCTCTCTCTCTCTCTCTCTCTCTCTCTCTCTCTCTCTCTCTCTCTCTCTCTCTCTCTCTCTCTCTCTCTCTCTCTCTCTCTCTCTCTCTCTCTCTCTCTCTCTCTCTCTCTCTCTCTCTCTCTCTCTCTCTCTCTCTCTTTCTCTCGCTCTCACTCTCTCTCACTCCTCTTTCTGCATATCTTTATATATATATATATATTATATATGTACGTATACACGTGTATATATATATATATATGTATATACCTATATATATATATATACTATATATAATTATACATACACACACACACACACACACACACACACACACACACACACACACACACACACACACACACACACACACACACACACACACACACACACACATCACACAGCCACGTGTCACCATGCCACTATGTGGCCCGTATTTAATCACGAGGTAACCTTAAAATAGCTGAGTTGCAAACGTTCTAGTTATAAATGTGTCTTTTCAATTTGGTAATTGGATATCGAACGAGTTTCTTTTTTTCTCAGAGGAAACACCGCCAAGGCGTTTGATAAATTAACTTTACAAAGAGGGAAAATGTGTCGATGCACAGCCACGGAAAGGAGAGTAAACACGATCGGTTAAAGAGCCGCCTTGATTTCATTAGTGACAATGAGTTTTATTTCCCTTGCGGAGTATGAGAGAATTTTTCTCTCTAATTTTAATAGAACATATTGTAATCTTAAGAACATCTAGACTTATATTGTATAAATCATATTTACAGTATATAAAACATAAACAACACACAATGCATAAAACGTTCAGTGTCCTTATTGTATTTTCAATAGTATTTATACATGTATTGCACAATTTGAACTAATTTTTACATGTAATTATATGATTAGTAAATTAACTATAAGCAACACAAATGTTTTGTCTGTGCAATTCACAGTTTTGACAGGAAATTTGTTAGGCAAACTTTGACATGATTACATTAATAAATCTGGAAAGATCTGTACATTAAACAACTGGTTCATTTTCAAAGTATTAAGTCTGATTCTAAAGTATTTCTTTGTGTATTTTGATCTTTCTTCTACCAGTGATGGACATACAAGTACATAATGATATTCATCACATTGGTCTCCATTGTTGCATAAGTTACACAGCTACTGAGCATTTTCAGGGAGATAACGACCAACAGAAATAGGTAATTTGTGATTTCCACAACAAAATTTACTTAAATTGATTCTGTTAGTTGGACTCAAGTAGATTAAATACTTCTCGAGACCTACCCGGTACTTCATTTAAAAATTTAAAAATATTGTGTAATTTGAACACAGCCTATTTACACGAATTTCATTGTGCCATGTTTGTCTGTTGATATCTTTCATTGTAAGTTCTATGGTATGCTTCAACCATTTTGTATTTACATATCCATGATCATGCCACATGTTAAATAGTCCACATCCATCAGTGATACTCTTGATTTTTTTAATACATTTTGATTTAAAATTATTTGTGTCGTGGAAGTTTGTCATCATTCTAAACATAATACTAGATAGCTTGCTTTGTTTGCCTTCAGTTAAGTGTACCCAAAAGTTCATTCAAATCATTCTAATTTCTATGATTGTTGACACGCTTTGTCTACCAACTTCTCCATATACCATAACATTTGCTGTGTTCCTGTTAAGTTTCTATGGAATCTCTCAATCTGCTCTACATTCTGAAAACCCCATATCTCACTACCAGATAGCAGGATTTGCATTACAAGCTGGTCAAACAGTTCACATTGTATGTCTATCGGTAATTCTAGCTTCCTTGCTTTAGTTGTGAGGTAGAACATTGCACACCTCGCTTGGTTAACTTGTTTTGTTATGGCTTTGTTAAACCATCCATTATAATTTAAACTGGTTCCCAAATAGATGTAGCTATCAATTATTTATAGTTTGTTTTGTCCAAACAAGTAGTCTGGGTGTGATCCGACCTTTCCACGAAAGAAGATAATAACCTTTGTTTTACTAGTATTACCAGATAGGTGGCATATTTGATAAAAATCACATGCAGCATTTAATGTAGCCTGTAAATCTGCAGGTGTTTCTGCAATAACAATAGTATCATCAGCATAGAATAAAACATACATTTTCAAGAACATTTCTACATCATCATCACTAAGGTTGTTGTGAATTTCAAGCCACCATGTCAAGTCCCTTAGATTTATGACTTACATAGTGTTCAAAATCATTAAGGTAAATAGAAAATAACAAAGGAGACAGGTTTTCTCCTTGACGCACCCCGACATCACATGAGAAGAAGGCTGACAGGGCCTGGCCCTGCTGTACACATGACTTTTTTTCATACATGTTATATACAACCAATGAGTGAAACCTGCCTGTTCTTCACCTACGATATTCGCTTCATCTAAGTATGTGGTCAGTCTCGCATTAACAGAGACTGTAAACAACTTTCCTATGCAGCTTAACAGTGTAAAGCCACGATATTTGTCTGGGTCATCAATTGACCCCTTCTTTTTGTATATGGCCTTAATGATATCAATGCACCAGTCAAGTAATATAACAAGGTTAAACATTTTAACAATAATGTCGACTAGTTCAATGGGGCTGTTTTTCAAGTATTCATTTATAACATTATCAATACCACACGCCTTTTAATTTTTAAGTTGTTCAATTAATGATAATACTTCATATTGTGTGAAAGGTCTATTTATGTGTTCATTTATTGACTGGGTAATCTTTCTTGGGTCGAAAGGTATCTCATTAGCTGCAGTTTCACTTTCTGATTTTTCATTAGTAGTGCGTGACTCCAACACCAATTGAACAAAGTAATGTTCTCATGTACAGCATCAGTGGAACAGAGTGTGGGATGGCTGGTGTCAAACAGGTGATGTAAGCAACGACAATCAACCAAGCTAGGTAACACCCCCGTGTTGAGGTGTCCGGGAAATTGATACATATAGGACCTATATATAAGTAAAGCCAGTCAACCAAGGGAAATTCAGATAAATACACCTAAGTACAGACAATCAACCAAGCGTCCCGTGTTGAGGTGTTTTGGGCAATTGAGACATATACAACTGTCTAATTGCTACAATTTATGTAGAATACTGTTTGTCCATATATCTATATATATATATATATATATATATATGTGTGTGTGTATATGTATATGTATGTATGTGTATATATATATTTATATATAGTCATAAGCCATTACACACAAACACATATACACGTACACATGTACACACGTACACACGTACACACGTACACACATACACACATACACACATACACACATACACACATATACTGTACATACATGCATAAATACATACATACATATACACGACACTGGTCTTACGTGCATCGTAACATCACGCGGCTAACGACACAATAACGTGACACGCGGACAGAACAGAGACTTCACACGTCGTTCTTTTTCCATTCTCCCTACGGTGTATCTATCGATTTCTGCGTCGTTCTTGATAAAAGTTACTCTAAAACAAACCAATCCCAGAGCGAGAAAATTAAGTTTTTTTCGTTTAATGTCTGCAGCGTGGCTTAAATTTAAAATAAACCAGTCCCGGAGTGAGAAGATGATGTCTGCTCGCTTCCTGTCGATGGTGCTAATGCTCTGATAATCATAAGGGTAAGTATAGCTGTATTCGTTTCAACAGCAGAAACATAGAAACATATGAGATATACCTTGAGTGAAAACGCAGAAGTATATGTACGAGCGAGGATAGGCAAGGCATCAGCAGTGTTCCAAAGACTACGTCCAATATGGTCCAGTAACACCATCAGAAAGGACATAAAACTACATCTTTATATGTCAATCGTAATACCAACAGCGATATATGCCTGTGAAACGTGGAAGAATACGGCGAGGATATAAACAAACTAGACATATTTCACCGACGATGTCTCCGGTTCATATTGGGCATATCGTGGAGAGAACAGGTCTGGATAGCCTGCATTACATAGTTAAGTCTCGACGACGAAGAATATCGAGACATATCCTACGCCTACCAAGAGAGAGAATAGCACATGTAGCAATGGAGTGGGTGCCTGAAGGTGGAAACAGAAGGAGAGGAAGGCCGACTAAGGCCTGGCGCAAGACGTTTAAAGAAGATCTGGCAGAAATGGAAATTACCTGGAATGAGGCCAAAGAAATTGCGAAAGACCGTAGTAGATGGAGAAAGCTCGTCGCCCGATGTCCCGAAAGGAACAGGAGGAACTAAGTCTATGTCTAAGATGTTGATCACGTGGTAGTGGATTTTATAAAACATTGATGCTTGTTGAATGAGGCGACATGTGTGGAGCGAGTCCCAGTTGAGTTTGTTTATGAGTGGTTTAATATGTGTTTCCTTTCGGTAGTCGGAGAAGATGAATCTTGCAGCATTTTTGGGGATTTGTTCTATGCGGTTAATTTCTGTTGGTGTGTTGGGATTCCAGACTTCACTGGCATATTCAATTTGTGGTCGGACAAGGGTTTGGTAAGCTTTTTCTTTGACATTTTGTGAGCAAGGTAACAGTGTTCTTCTTAAGAGTCCAAGTGTGCGGCTGGCTTTGGTGGTTTTTTGGTGCTGTGGTCAGTCCATCTTAGGTCATGTGATACTGTGAATCCAAGATACTGCTTTTGAACATGGTTTGGTGATTTTCCCAGTAATGGATATTGATATAGTTTCGGGGTTTCGTTTGCGTGGGATGGGATTATTACATCAAGCATCAAGCATGTGACACAAGCTGGAAAAGGACTGCTGGGAGCTCCTGGTCGACGTCGCGATTCAATGTAGGTTTTCTTCTGTGGATGTCGATTGCCTCCTTTATCTTTCTTCGGTGCCAGTTCTCCGCGTGGTCTAAAATTGTGACGTCTTTCAATGAACGATGGCATGTGTTCAGTTTATGTTCATTTATGACTGATAGGGGTTGGCAACATGACAGATGTCCTTTCATTCTTGTGCCAAGTGCGTGGTGTTCAGACATATTTCTAACAGTGTGATGACCTGGTTCACTGATAGTTCACATCTGTCTTTCAGTGTTGTGTCCTGGTTTAATCGGTCCCTAATCACCAGTACTGCCTCTATCACTGGGATACTAGTGAACAGAGATGTCACATCCAAAGACATCATTTTTCTTCCAGGTGGAACTTCCAACCCTTCGATCTTCTTTACAAATTGCGAGCTGTTTTTCAAAAAAATTTCGGATTTCCAACCAGTGGGCTCAGAATGGTGGCTAGAAACGTTGCCGTCTTGGATGTAATACTGCCTATACCCAATACTGTAGGTGTTACTGGTACACTGTCCTTGTGGATCTTCGGTAATCCATATAATTTGAGGACTGTTTCGAATGTTGGGTAGATCCTGTGGTATAGGGCCTACGAAATTGTAAAGGAAGCAATCAACATACACAGAGAAAAGCCTACACTGAATAGCGACGTCAGCCAGGAGCTCCCAGCAGTCCTTCTTCAGCTCACATGACAGAGGTCATGTGACACACCCGTAACGTTATTCTGCCGATGAAGAAATATTCAAAAGAGAAAAAAGTTTCTTGTGAGGTAATTATGTCATGTCATATTATAACAACCAATAATCCGGATCTTCAATCCATTCAAAGATAGATAAATCACATTGAAAAAATATAAATAAACAACACATACCTACATGATACATACAAACATTGAACTGTAAAATATACGGTAACAATAAATAAACAATCAACATAATAATATGTTTAATTTAGCAACAAATTCGTCAATGTTGTGGGACGGAAGACTTCAAGCTGGTCACTATCGTAGGAGCAACCCAAATTAAAAATAAGAGTCAATGAATGAATCACTTTATTATTACACAATTTAGCATTCCATATACAAAGAATAAGGTAATTTTGCTCCCTCTACACACGTATAATACATAATTATACATACATGTAAATTATGCTTTTCTAATCAAAGAAACACATTGTTGTGTATCATTATAATTTATACCAATATCTTCATATATTGGACGTGTATTTTGTATCATATTTTACTATATTTCTACGAAATTATATTATCAGAACTCTCAATTCTTACAAAGAAATTATACACTTATTTACGAATTAACATTTGACACATTGGCGCATGTCTGCTGACAAACATAATGCTAGCTAGTTTTTAACAACAGGTACAAGTAATACAGACATCAAAGAGTCCAGCAGAACCCCATGAATTAAGAAGTTTGTAAAACATATAGCGAATAGTGATAATATTCTTTAACTACAATATTTCAGATGTTCTGCTTGAATGCCGTCCAATCCACAACTTGTATTGTCGGATAAGCTGTATAAAGCATCAGATCATTCTTTTGTATTAATCACCATGTCATCGGAATATGAAACATCGTTATATTCTATGTTTGTATTAGACTGTTTCTTCAGTCAATTAAATAGGTCTTTGAAATGTTTGTTCCACATTTGTGTAATCTCCTCATTACCATAAGCATTAACAATCGCATTTGGCAGGGTCATGTTATGACTATTCATACTTTTAATCTCGTTACAAAAATCCTTGGAATTATTTTTCAATCATTTCTTTGCAAGAGACTCTTTTCTTAAGTTGCATTCATTCTTCTTAATAAACCTCATTGCACATTTAAATATGTCTGTAGTGCGCTGTTTGCATTCAAATAAGGCCCTTGTCTAGGCTTCCACAATTCATCCATATGTGATATTCGTGGCATTAATAATACTTGCATAATAATCACTCAATATGCCCACATGTTCTGGGATTTCACAGATTGGATCTTTACAAATTAACACATCAATAGGTACATGCATACATTTCAACATATCATCCATTTGTGTACAATCTTATGTTATCTAGTTTAGACCAGTTAATTTTTGCGTGAGCAGAACCATGAGTGAAGCGTATATAAGTGATGCTTGGGGCATTATTATTACTATCTTGGGATTTTAGGTTTCACTAATGCTCCTCGTGATAGCTTCGTCGTGGCATACTACTGCAATTATCTTATAATTTCGCTTCACCAACTGGATATTTTCATGCCTGTGTATAAGGTTTGACGGGCGAAAGAAATACAGACAGAGCGATAGACATACAACCGGACAACCGGACAACCGGACAACCGGACAAACGGACAAACGGACAAACGGACAAACGGACAAACGGACAAACGGACATAGAACCAGACAAACAGACTGCCTAACGGTCAGACGGTCAGACAACCAGACAGACAACCAGGCAGCCAGGCAGACAAACAGCGAAACATACAGACAACATACCTACAGATAGACAGACATCGAACCGACAACCTAACAGACAGGTAACCATACAGACATCGAACCGACAACCTGACAGACAGGTAACCAGACAGACATACTCACAGACATATAAATAGACAAATAGACACAAAGAAAATGGCATATAGACAGTGAAGCGGGAACGAAATTCATATTGGGGGGGCTAACGGAGCTTCAGCACCACCGAAACATTTTCGCCGCCGCATATCTTCACATCTTCCCTCTAGTTTGTTACAGACCTTGTGACTGTCTCGGTTCGCTCGACTGTGACATCATTGGTATGTGATCAGACAAAATATAATCATACAGAACAGAGATCTTTACAATCAAGTTGTGTCCATCTTCAATAGAAATACAGTGATCAAACGAAGCCTGGCTGCCCCAAGCATCACGTATATGGCTGTTACTGGGTAGCAACATATTACTATAAAACATATATTTATATTCTTCACAATACTGATGTAGGTACTGTACAAAGTACAACTATGATTTTCTAATATTACAGTTAAAATCTTCAACCACATTTATGCATGGACTGTCCAACTCATCAAGTATAACATTAAGGATACTGGGACGATTAATAAATTCTTCATCATTATCATTACATTCATAAGGTAAATACACATTACTAATGTATGACGTTTTATTACTATTACATATTTTAATACCAACATCCCATTCGTCATCAATAGAGTAGTAATGTTTGTTCTGCAGCTTCGTGACTTCAATTGTTTCAATGTTATGAGCGTCCTTCGTGTATGACTCCAGCTCTTCTGGATCAAACCGGTACGCGAATACATTCGCGATCGGCTTCCTTTTCACTGCGATAACTTGTCCGGTTGTAACGCGCTTGCCAAATCGTGGAGGGGGCGTCATTGGTTTGGGCATGTAGGATGGTATTGGTACGTTGATGTCATGTCGTGTTGGTCCGTGTGCAGGACGTTGGCGGTCACTGCGCCTCCCAGACCGGTTACGCTTAACCACTTCATTCCGTGGTTGCTCTGGAACGTTGGCGCTGTCTGTTAACTGTAGCATATCCACATCCTGTCCCTGGACGAAATGTAAGATAAGAGATATTCCTTATGCAATTATTCCTACATTTTACATAGAAAAAAGAAAAACTCATCAAGAGCAACATCATGATCATTAACAAATGTGATGGATACGGCATTATATATACCGACCACTTTATTCATGCACCTACCAAATTACATGTTTTTCTTTCTTTGCTATTCACATCAATGGTATATCACGGATATACCCCGGATGGTTTTAATATATCAACAATTCAACCTCTGGTAAAAAAACAAGAGGAAATCAGCAAATAATTCTGACAACTATCGAGCCATTGCTCTTAGTAGCCCTCTGTCGAAAATATTTGATTGGGTTATAATGATAAAAAGTTCTGATGCTCTTAAAACAAGTGATCTACAGTTTGGTTTCAAACCTCAAAGCTCTACAGCCAAATGTACATTTGCGTTAATGGAGACTGTGAATTATTTCCAGCAGAATAAATCGGATGTTTACGTGTTATTACTAGATGCGACTAAAGCATTCGATAAAGTAAATTATGTTAAACTTTTTAACTTACTGATGGATAGAGGAATGAATCCCCTTTTAATCAGATGTTTACTTTATATGTACACTAATCAACATTTAAATGTATCATGGAACAATTCCATGTCATTGCATTTCTCCACTGCCAATGGTGTGAAGCAGGGTGGGGTGTTGTCCCCCATTTTATTTTCTATCTACATTGATGAAATGTTAACAAGACTCTGCATGTCTGGTTTTGGCTGTATGATCGGTCATAAGTACTATGGTGCTGTTGGCTATGCTGATGATATATCTTTGGTAGCTCCATCGATATATGCATTGAACAAAATGTGTAATATATGTCTAAAATTTGCATATGAATATGATTTACAATTCAACCCGGCAAAATGTCAACTTATTAAATATGGCAGTGGTACCGACTGCCCATTTTACTTTGATGGTTTAAAAGTGAAACATAGTAAAAAAGGGTTGCATTTAGGCCACGTTATTGGTCCTGACGCTCACTAGGCTATGGTAAAAGATATGTGTCATGATTTTATATGGCGTGTAAATGCATTATCTGCTAATTTTGGATTTTGTAATATAAACATAAAACGTCAATTAAATATGTCGTACTGTACATCTTTCTATGGTGTATGTCTGTGGAACTTGCAAAACAAACATCTTGATATGTTCTATACTACGTGGCGCAAAGGTATCAGAAAACTGTTTAATCTACCAGTTTGCACGCATTGTAATATGGTGCCACTTTTAGCAGACTGTTTACCGATTCAAATTAAAATTATGAATCGAATGGTACGATTTATGCAGAGTTGCTTGAAATGCAGTAACTCCAGTTTGAAAATGCTCTCTCATCTAGCCTTTCAAAGTAGTGGGTCATATATGTCTAAAAGGTTTAACTATATCATGTCCAAATTCAAACTTGATGCCATGACATTCTTTCGAACGAAGTCTAATCAGTTTTATGGTATGATTCAAGACCACTACCAGGAGGGGCTGGATGATGAACTAGTATGTAGAGTCTCATTTGCAAAAGATGTATTACATAATATAAATAATGTGGGTAGCTCTTCTTTTTTAGCCATTGACGAGCTGCGCTCATTGCTTACTGTTTTATGTACACAGTAACTTATATACATTGATTTAGTTGAATTGTACAATTTTTTGTACGAATAAATGTATTATTATTATTATTACCAGAAATACATACCTTTCGTAGAGGCGAGGTTCATGCCAATCGCCCGCGTTAAATGACAGATCTAATTGTTTTTGTCGCAGCGCAACGAACTAATTGTTTTTTGTTTGGCAACACAGCCAATTAAAGCATCGCCTGCACATCGTACAATCGGTACACGCGTAAAAGACACATTTAAGTCATATATATTCATCGCACGCGCTTACAACAAGTTTTTATCAGAATTCACTACTACATCAGACATGAGTAATATAATCTTTACTGTTGCTTTGATATATCGAAATTAGTGGAATATGTTATGTTTATATTTAGATTTTTTGTGAATCCAAAATTAATTAGTTGATAATATAGTAAAACTTTCTATTTCACAGCCATGTACTACCCACATTGTTCTCTAAATATCTAGTGAAAATAGCAGATTAAATTACATAGTAACACCAATAAATTTCCTTTTCTTAATTTAGGAATTTTTTTAGTTATGTTCTATAAAGAGGACACATTTCTTTTTTTAAGATTACTAATAAATGTCATAATCAAAAGTGGACAAAAAACTATTGTGTATTACGAACATCAATGTAATTTGAATGTGAATATAGTTTTACAAATTTGCTGTTATTAATATTCTCCATTTTTAATTTCAATAGTTAAACACACAATTAAAACTACTTATATATTTAAAATGAATTCCCATGATTTTACAAACGTGATGCTGTACAGTAGTCATTTCGTAGAGCAAATTTAAGCTTCAATGTTGTAACATAAGTGAGAGGAGAAATATTTATTAACTCAGTCTTTGAAGCACCCGAACATTTAAAGGAACGTCGTATATCTGTTACCCAGAATCAGTTAATAGTCATTCTAATATATATTTATTAGCAAGACTTGTCATTTCGTTGTGTATAAGGACCGTAGGAACCAAACACACCAACAGTAGGGACGTCTGGTTTTGCAAGACCTGTCATTTCGTGTGTATAAGGACCGTAGGAACCAAACACACCAACGGTAGGGACGTCTGGTTTTGCAAGACCTGTCATTTCGTGTGTGTAAGGACCATAGGAACCAAACACGCCAACGGTAGGGAAGTCTGGCTCCGCAATAAATTATAAAGCTATATCTATCTGACTGTTGACAGATATTTCGAATATTTCGTGTGGTGAAATACAAATTGCGTATAATGTTTCGAGCTAACGACAGTTGACGGACAGCAAACCGTCAACGTATTTATTCTAGTAGAAGAAGAGC
>OZ023212.1:23251282-23281413 GCA_963995525.1 Escarpia spicata
GCATTCATTCCAATTTGACACGTAACAACCTTCGGTGCCAGCATAAAAGGGTAGGTTTGGTGATACCGTCCTGGAAAGGCTGCCCAGTTGAATAAAATCATGTCAAGACGTCACATTCTAGTAACCACATTCAATACACACGCACGCACGCGCACACGCACGCCCACAAACAAACACACACGCACGCACTCACACACACCACACACTCACACACACACACACACACACACACACACACACACACACACACACACACACACACACACACACACACACACACACACACATTAAAACCGATGTTTATATTTCTTGCTATTTAAGGTTTAGTTGGTTCTGAACAGATGACAGCTTAAATGAATTATCAATGCACGCAACTAGCAAGTATTCACACGTCTCGAGGGAGTGAAGACGAGTAAACCCACTACATCTAACGAAATAGCTTCTGCTTTGACTTTCTGAAAGCACTGCCACATTCAACGAGTCGGTTTCCATTTACTCAACCGTCTAGATTAATTTGATTTAAGTTCTTGTTGTCCGCATTATGTAAGTTTCATCGAATAATATGAGTCTATCTACGGCTGTTGTGGGCGGTAATGAAGTTGACATTTTAGAAAGCCCCTTCGCTAGATATGATTTGTGTTGCTGGAGGAAAAACCACCACTTCTCACGGCTTCATCAAAGCTGACCTTTAGTTCACTCTTAGACAAATTACTGTTCATAGGGAAGACTCCCGGCAATGCATTGGTTGATGTCATCGTCTGTTTTCTTCTTCTTCTTCTTCTTCTTCTTCTTCTTCTTCTTCTTCGAGAGAGAGAGAGAGAGAGAGGGGGGGAGAGAGGGAGAGAGGGAGAGAGGGAGAGAGGGAGAGAGGGAGAGAGGGAGAGAGGGAGAGAGGGAGAGAGGGAGAGAGGGAGAGAGGGAGAGATTTAGTGCAAGAAGGAAGGAAACGGACGATGAAATTATCTGTGACATGTGTTGCTTATGTCATTAAAATTACTGGTCATCGTAGTCAAGCGGCTTAATCATAAACATTTTCACATCGTTCTACAAGCACCATTTTTGTACCAGCACTAGATATAGCCATGACATCTCATTTTTTCGCGGGAGCCAAGCTGGATTCCTGCTGTGGCAGCCATATTTGACAAATCCAAGATGGCTGCCGTAGAGAGTAAGTCTGTGCAATAATTTGAAAACAAAAAGTAGTAGAACCATAACCGATATCACTTTTTAGGGGTTTTCGAGTATGGAGAATCCATTTCCGGTGTTGTGCTGATTCTAGGCCGAAGTCACTCAAATACCTACATTTTGAGCCATGAACGTATTATATTAGATATTCACCATTCTGGTGTCATTTTCATCTAAAAATGTCTTAGGTGGACAGTAGATGAACCTGGAATGAGCTCTGGGTACAGGTCTCTTCAATCAAGGTCAAGGTTAAATTGACCCGTAACTGCGTAAAACCCCATGTATATGTTGATGATTCAATTCATCTTACTGCGTGAGCAAAGGTTTATATATTTATTGTAATGTTGGAACATGTATTGAAAGGGGAATGACGAGGTCATATAATCAACGTCAAGGTCAAGAACAATTATCATTTATTATAAAAAAAATTCATTATGCACAACTGGGAATGTAACCTACTCCAAAATGCATGAACGATACTATTATTCTAGAAATAGCAATGACATGTCAATTGTATAGACAAAATTCAAATTCAATTAATGTACCTAAAAAGTACATATTTTACTTTTCACTCTACTCGTATAATCAGACAATCTCATCCATCATCCGTCTATCTATCTACCTATCCATTCATTATTAATAGTTTAATTGTTCACACCGCTGTCATCATTCTTTAGGCAGCCACCTTCGCACTTGCACAGTGTTGGGCAACGAAGACCTGACTTACAGCATTTGCAATTCCCCTTGCACGCATTCGTGCAGCCGCAGTTTAGGAGCAGGACAAAAGCTTTACTTGCGTCGGCGAGAGTGGTCCAGAAAGGGAGCCATTGCTTGCTGCTTTCATCGTGTTCCCATCCCCATTGATCAAAGACAGGGATTGCCTGGTGGCATGTGGATGACTGCTCCCAGATGAAACTGGCTTGGAGCAAGGACTTCTTGACATGCTCGAAGAGAGCGGCCTGTGTCGGCGACGACTGCCATTGGAGAAGAGATGATGCCTAGCATCGTTGTGAGTTGCAAAACCACACGTCTTGGTGTACATGAGCATAACGAATCACTCGATTCGTTGCATATTAACATATTCCAGAGTGAAGGACACCGGATCTTCGGTCAGCTAGATCATCGTCTCTGTACGTCCTAGTGTACTGTTCCATGCAGCCCACGCCGTCTTCTTGCCGCAACCGAGAAGCTGAGAGGTTGTATCGCAGCCCTCTATGGCCTGCAAGAGGGGTATAGCCAGCACTTTGATAGACCGAGCTGGGAGTTGATGCTGTGCACCGGGATATCTCAGTATTTCTTGCCGCTACCAAAGCCAATCCAAAGCACTGAAAGGTCAAGTTCTTCAAAGAAAGCGACGGCAAGAACAACGATGTCGCTGTCGACAGAGCGCAGGTATTCTTTCTCATGTCCCTGAGACGAGGCATGAGCTAGATACAGGATGATACGCCTATCTGCCTCTGCGTGCTTGCACGGCTGGAGTGCTGACACTTGAAACGGCTTGTTGGAGTGTACCACCTCAGACTTTGTGCCAGTCTGTTTATTAATCAAGGAAAATAGCTCCTTTTTGTTTTCCACATTTTAAAGTACGATGCCAGTCCCTTTTTTGGGATGGGAGTGCAGCCGTCGCCATCTGACTCGACTCGAGTACGCGCACCTGTCCCAAGCAGCTGCTGCGTCAGTGATTTCAGGCTATGATCAGGGTATGTGTCTCAGACTGCATCGACGCATTCAACCGTGGCGGTCAAGTAAGCTTTCAGGAAAGGCACAACGTGTAGGTGTACATACTCAGGGAATGTTGCCGGTCTGGTACCGGATGCACTATGTGGATGACGGCAGCCATGTCGAACACTTGAACTGTCGCTTGTCTCGCTGGATTGGCGCGGCAAGTTGGCGCGTTGATGCACGCGAGGATGTCCGACTTGGTCCCAGCTCTGAGCGAACTTCGGCATGATAGAGAAGGAAGCTCTTGTTGGTTTTTCGAATTTGAAGAATGTGGCCATATCCGCTATATATAGTGGTGGATATTTGTGTACAAATAGTCTTCGCGCATTAACTGCAGCATGGCTGAATGCTTTCCATAGAAGTCGAAATGGTGTTCGATTGAACAGGTCTGTCAGGGAGTAAAATGTAAAGCGCCTTGAGCAGTTCTGAGGACTGGATGCTGCGCTATATAAGAACTTACCTTTACTTTTACTGTTATCTCGAAATTATCGCATAAATATATCTGAGAAACCAGTAAAGCATTATACGTTGAGATCACTTCCGAATCTAATCTGCTTCAATCTTTTCAAAGCTAAGGGACTGCAATAGAGTGTTACGTATCTGATTCTTGGTTTTGTCTCTTATTTCAGTCATTTTCAGCTGCCACATTATCCGACCTCAACATTATCTCTATCAGCCATTTTTGTATCACGTGACCTTATGTCGCAAGGTGATTGGCCAGATTATGACTTAAGTACATTTTCATTTGGTACCCGGGACGTACGAACATTTTACTCGTTATAATGACATAGATGAGAAACATCACTATAACAGAACTTAGAGACATCTGCCATGACCATTGAGTATATGAATGGACGCAGGATAAGCATACTGCAAGCTCGTATGCCTAAGTGTTAAGTGACTAAGGTACATTTTTCACTAGGAGCATCAATTGTCAAAACATTATATTTATATTCTAATATTATGCTAAATTGTTTTATTTTGAGCCAAAACAGCCTTTAATGTAATTTTATCATGTGACCTCGACCTGGAATCGGCCAAGTAACACAAGAAATGGGTTCCCCATACTCGAAAACCCCAAAACAGTTATCTCATTTATGGTTCTACTACTTTTGGTTCTCAAGTTATTACACAGCCTATCTCTGGTCGGCGGCCATATTGAATTTGTCCAATATGGCCGCCACAGCGGGAGCTCAGCTTGGCTCCCGCAAAAAAATTGAGATGTCATGGCCATATCAAATGTTGATCCGAAAATGGTGCTTGTAGAAATATGTGAACAATTGAGGTGTTTTTTTAGGATAAGCCCCCTGACGATCGTTCACTACGTGGAATCACTGCCGTTCTAGGAATACGAGTATACGTTGTAAATCGGCCTTGCTCGATGCAGTGAACATATGAAATTGTACTTACGAACTGACATAATGCGATGTATGTGAATTTTGTTTTAAAAGTTTGCTATTCCGAGTCTATGTCTATCTACAATGTGTGTAACACAATATATGCAACCAGACATATAACAGAAATGCCAACAAACACGTACAACTTGTAAAGGCACGCTTAATGAAACAGGTCACAAGATGTTAAATGGAATAACAACCCTAAATGCTTGAATTAACAACATTGCGTAAAGAAACATATCTCTGACTACATCTAAAGGAACATGTAACACGATATGTAAAACACATGTAGTTAACGAGACTTGTAACAAGAAATGTTTTACAGAATAAATAAAACACTACTCTCCGCAATTGCTTTCTTTGCTAACGAAGAGTGACAGCGAACCACGCGATTGATCAATCACTCCGTTAATAAAAAACCAAGCACTACTACATTCTCTAGTTGGGTACAAAGCTACAACGTATGTCTTGCGGGTGTGACTTGAATTTCCCACGCCGACTGAGTGCATCATTCGACAAATCGTTATGTGAGAGGGCGCGGCGATCGTCTCTTTGGTGACTCGCACTGACAGACAACAGGAGGACATCTGAGAACGCTGGATGGCAATCTGCCATAATTACAATGTCTGTCTTGCGTACACATGGACGGTCGGGGCTGCACGCAAGCTACGCTACTCGGATGACGCGGATGTCTCAGAGGACATAATCGTAGAGTTGAGGGCCACGTACCCTTACGCATCCTGCACAGAGCGTGTCGTGTCCGATTGTGGCTGGACTGCCGCTCGCCATCTTTCACAGCGGCAGCAGCAACAACAGTGGCAACGCGACGGGTCTGGACATTAGACGTTATTAACTATGCAAAAATGAAAGCGCGACGGTGCAGTCGATTCCGAGAATAACATCTGCCTGTATCTATCTTTAAACTCGGTTTGTGTTGGCCACATGCAGCGAGCCGTCGTCCAGGTTCCTCTTTCGCGCGGCACTAATGCCCTTTTAAAGGGACCGATTCGATCATGAACGCCTGCTTAGCCGGGCAATTTCGGCACAGGTTTTTGTGAAACGTCGCTGCATCGTAGCTACGTCGGACTGAGTAGCATCGATTGGCTAGGAGACCGATAGCGGTGACGCGGCCGTGGTCCTCGCGAGCACCGAGACTGCCGCGGGATGGCGGCTAGCCTAGTGACGACAACCGCGACCACGTGAAACGACCGCACCAGTCGCTCCGTACGCTCGGCATCGCGCGGTCGTCTTCGTGCTGTCCCCCAGTGCCAGATGTCGTGCAATCATGACGTCGTTTGTGCTAACCAGCAGTCGGGGGATTAATGCACGAATGCACACTACGTGCGGATGAATGTTGCGCGATTACATAACCTAGTGTCACGTGAATACGATTACGAACGCTAAAGAAGAACTCATCGGCCGTTGACGAAGCGACATCGCGAACTCAATCTGCGTCAAAGCGCGAGTAAAAAACGGATTGTGTCTAGTGGAAGTTGACGTTCTAAAAGGACATCCTTCGACGCAGGTAATCTGCAGCCGCAATCACCTGCAGCCTTTGTCTTTGTTTTGGTGATTGGTTCGCCGGGTACTGTCGTGGGCACCTGTTCGTATGTGAAGCCACACGCGGCGGTGTTCTAATGTGATACATGCAGCGTCCCCGTCGACTGGGCAACGGTAGCGCAATGCGAGCGCCCAACGGGCACGTCAGGCCAGCCCGTAATTACCGACTAGTGCGTGCCATCGTTGACGGCTTTGTTTGCGTCGGTGACAAGACTCGCGTCGCGCAACGCGACGCTAATTGAAATATTCTGTCCGAGTGTGTCTTTGTCTTCGACTTGACTCGCTGCCATCTACGATGCAGTTGTCCATGTACGTCGGGGTTCTATCGACGTTGTACGTCGTTGTTGTGACGGCATTGACTCCCCAATGGAGGGCGACGGGGTGTCCTGTACAAACGCAGACGAACCACTCTAACATATGCGAGTGTCTGCCGTTCGATGAGATCCACTGTCGACATTTGGACAAGGTGCCAACGTTCATCGGCAATGGTCGCGAGTACAGCACCATCTTCATGTCGCACCAGAACATTCCCGGCATCCCCCGCGGCGCGTTCTTCGACTTGCGCGTCCGGAAGATTGTGTTGAACTGGAACCCGCTGGGAAACGGACTGAACGAGTGGGCATTCTCAGGACTCGGGGACACGCTAGTTGAGCTACAAATGGGCGGTTGTGGGATTGGGAATATACCCGGTCGACCGTTTCAGGGACTGCGGAACCTTCGCGTGTTGTACCTTTGGGGCAACAAACTGGAGACGCTGCCCAGTGGCCTGTTCAGGGACACGCCCCAGCTGGAAGAACTGCTTCTGTGGGGCAACATGATCGCCATACTGGACGCCGGGTCGTTCTCGGGGCTCGGCAACCTGCTCCGTCTGGACCTCGACTGTAACCGCCTTGCCGACATCGACAGGGAGTCCTTCCGCCACTTGCCGAAGCTCGAGTCTCTACGCCTCGGCGGGAACAAAGTGAACAGCCTGTACGCCAAGAGACTGGAGCACTTGACGAACCTCAAAGTGTTGAATCTCGACAGCAACGGATTGGCCTACCTGTTCCCAGAGGCGTTCGCCGGGCTCACGGGGTTGCGCAGTCTACGCATGCAACATAACCAGATCGATTTCATCCCCGACTTCATCTTCAAGAACCTGCGTAACCTGACGTCACTACGGCTGCACGACAACAAACTGAAAAACGTGTGGCCGCTGACGTTCAACGGACTCGACTCGCTGCAGGTCGGTAACGGGCGCTGCAACTGGCGGATGTCACGACGAACTGCATGTGCTGTTTGTCTGGTCTGTCTGTGTGTCTGTATATCTATCAGTCGGTCTGTCCGTCTGTCCGTCTGTTTCTGTCTGTCTGTCTATATGTTTATCTGTTTGTTTGTGTGCGTGCACGTGTGCGTGTCTATGTGCACGTGCCAATACACATGTGTGTACACGTGTGTGTATGTGTACACGTGTGTGTATACGTGTGTACACGAGTCCATATATATATATATATGTACGTTCATGTATGTGTATACGTGTCCGTGTGTATGTTTATGTGTATGTATGTGAGTGTGTTTGTGTGTGTTTGTTTGTGTGTGTCTGTCTGTCTGTCTGTCTGTCTGTCTGTCTGTCTGTCTGTCTGTCTGTCTGTCTGTCTGTCTGTCTGTGTCTGTGTCTGTGTATGCGGGCGCGTACATGTATGGGTGTACGTGGGCGTATGTGCTTGTGTGTGCGGGCGTGCATGTATGCCTATGTATCAAGAATCACGTCTCATGTCCTACGTCAGCATATCTACAACACCAGAAACACACCGTGTACTTGCTCCCACTAACCCGCCGCTCCTCTCCCCACAGACCCTCGACTTATCACGCAACTTCATCAGCGATCTGCCAGACGGCCTTTTCCAGCGACGGACGAAACTGCGGCAACTGTTCCTCGACGGCAACTCGCTGAACACTCTCCGGAAGTGCGTACTGCCGCGTCACTCCCGCATGCAGACGTTATCATTGACGGGCAACCCTGTCGAGTGCGACTGTCGCCTCGCGTGGGCAGTCAAGATGTCGGACAGCGGGGTGACAGTCTGGGGCACATGCAGCACGGATGCCGATGGGACTCTGGCGGGGGTCGCCAACAGACGTGTCTACGAGATGGCGTCCTGCAGCTTCTCTAACACCGATTGTTCGAGGAACACTAAGTCTTAGACGGCACCGTGCTGCAGGCAAGACGAGATATGTTGGTCTAATTTAGATTTTGATAACTGTGAATATGAGAAGAAATGTGTGTGAGATATAGTTAGTGAAAAGAAGCATTTTCAATGTAGCAGGTCGACATAATTTCTGTACAAAACGCGACGTTGTTCAACAAATGTAGTGTGCCGTCAGGAGGAGGCGTGGACTAATCTTGATCTCAAACAAATGAACAACTGCTCGAGTCGTGGGCACTGTAACAGATGACACGGCTAACACGTGACATCGAGGGAGATTCTTCAAGCAGATTATTGTGTTAATTTGGGGACTATCTTTCTTGTTCTAGGCCTGTAAAATGTATCGATATCATCAATCTATTCCATACAACGCCTCTGAATTCACGATGTCCTCGCACATAATTTGTCCTACTTAATATATTATGTAACGTTTAAATATGTATATATATTTAAACGGTTGGCAGATTCACAGAGATTGTTTTTAAAACGTGTTTGCTTTACGAAGTTAATGTGAGCACGTGCATGTAAAAATACACATATGTGAATAATCGTATTTCCAGTTTAACTAGTTGTGATTATATAACGTGTTGATAAAATGTACTGATTTTCATAAAATAAATGCAAATACTGCATATTGTTTGTTGCCTGTATACGGGTTGTTTGAGCAAAGTTTCACTGGCGCAATGTCTGGAAGAGGGCAGAGGCACTTTCAATAAAGTGTTTTTTGCAATGGAGGGGTCATTTAATTTTTTTTAAAGTAAGCGGCTGAATGATGAAATCAATCGACACATTTGACCATGACAGCGTGTCGCAGCAGCAGCTTCAGAAAGATTTATCAATTTAAACGTACACAGTAACAGCCGCAAAAGCACTCCTTTCAAATAGGCTCAAACTACACATGTGTCAGACAAGGCAGCTATTTTTTAAAAATCACCGCCGGCAGGCGTTAGCATTCGCACTTTGGTTCAGCATTATTTATTTAGTGATTTGCGTAAGCCTCTGATGTCAACAAATGTGTAGAACCTAAGTAGACCACAGCTGTACTAACATGACAACATGCTATCCCAGCGGTTGTTCTAGTTGTTTGCAGCGCTCGGCACCCTTCTATTGACTGATTGGTCTCTACATATTGTGGTTTGGATGTTATGGTCTCATTAAATTAATCAGCATTTTTCAGAACATGATCGGCACGCCGACCTTTCTATGGTGACAGTGAGGGTGGTCACTGCCAGCGTGCTTGTCTTCCTAAATCGTTTTTATTTCCCCAATTGTTAGATTGAATCTGTTTCATGCATATTGTTGTACAATTTATTGTTCCCAACTCTGGGTACATTTTTAAAAGGGCACTTTTTTAAACTTAACGTTGCCTACAACAATATGAATAGACGGATCCAGTTGATCAAACAACGGTTTCATCTCGTCTCGAGGGCACGTTGGCGGTTTGTTCTATTAACCAAAGCAGGTTCGCCCTTGACAATCACTGACGACATCTTGAACCCTCGCCGAAGCGCGCGCTGACCCATTCTGGGGGTGCAGTTGTTGACGTGTGTGTGTGTGTGCGTATGCGTGCGTGCGTGGGTGTGTGTGTGTACTTTGTCCACGAATGACCGTAAATTGAGCGGTGAGCGAGCGCTCTCTCCTGTGCAGCGATTACCGGGAAGATTGGCGACAGAGAGGGAGAGCGCGTAGAGTCGTAGAACGCCGAGATTGTCTTGTGTGCTCCGCGGTGTACTATGTCTTGTGTGCTCCGCGGTGTACTATGTCTTGTGTGCTCCGCGGTGTACTATGTCTTGTGTGCTCCGCGGTGTACTATGTCTTGTGTGCTCTGCGGTGTACTATGTCTTGTGTGCTCCGCGGTGTACTATGTCTTGTGTGCTCCTCGGTGTACTATGTCTTGGGTGCTCCGCGGTGTACTATGTCTTGTGTGCTCCGCGGTGTACTATGTCTTGTGTGCTCCGCGGTGTACTATGTCTTGTGTGCTCCGCGGTGTACTATGTATTGTGTGCTCCACGGTGTACTATGTCTTGTGTGCTCCGCGGTGTACAATGTTTTGTAGTTCGACAGAAGAGGGCTGCGTTACTGCCACCCCGGGCATCAAACATATTTTGTATTGTTGGTGGATTTAGCTGTCAGGTAATTTTACACCAGCATAATTCCTGTTCATCCTTCTGAGATCCTGCAAAAACGCTCTGTCGTATCACATTGTTCCAAAAGCAGAATGACGTAATTTATCACGCACATGCATGCACTCATGCACATACACATAAACGCATATGCATGCACGCACGCACACACACACACACAGACACACACACACACACGCACATCAATGCATTTCCATGCAGATCCACCTACACGCACACAAAAAAAAACACACACACATACACAGGAGTCTCACGGCCCTACTATGCTATGAATGTGCGTGATGCATTCATTTGTGGCGTATACCACTGCTATGTTTTAATATAACAGTTATTATAATTGTTCTTCTTCGTCGTCTTCATGGTGCACATTACGGTGGTTACTGCTGGGTCGGCGACGTGTTATGATCGTTCGTAATACCAGCATTCATCTTGTTGAATAAAAATAGTATCGATATAATAATACCAACGACGTGATCCGCGCCATCACTAACCGTGTCCGCAAAAACAAAGTTGACTGACTGTTTACACCAGAGTTGCGCCCCTGGAGACAGTCGTAAATCGAATCTGTGCGTCTGCATGTAGCTGGTACACGCGCTCTAACGCCATCGCAAGAACGATACTAACATCTAGCCGTGACGCAGGCAAAACAACGCCCGACTGTCGCCTTATGTTCGCACTAAACGGCCAAGACAAAACATCAGTTTACAGGGGTAATACATTGGCGTGTTTACACACAGAGACGTGTGTGTAAATGTTACGTGGGCATCTTTGTCCTTACACGGCACCTCGTTGAACGAACAGTGGGCGTATCGTAATGTTAAAAGGTCATCCTCTCAAGGAAGCGTGATCGTCTGTGTCGTTTAATGACCATATATGTGTCATCGTTGACGTCAATTTCACCCATGCCGTCCATAATGCTATTCGGTTAGGGCTCTTCGTTAATTGCCTGTCTCGCGTTACCTGATGGGCAAGTTTCTTCATCGGTCATCGCTTACGTTCCCGTCAGCACGACTGGACTGTTGAAACCATCGGCAAGCTTGCGCTCGGTCGGGGTTTAATGCTCACAAACTGGTGACTTGAACTTCGACGAGTGATAGCAGTAGTGGTATTTTACTTCCTCTGTGAGACGCGGTGGCGCAGTGGTAGAATGTCGAACCCGTATTTGAGAAGACCGATGTCCTAATCCTCTTTCTACCGTTTTAAGACTTGGCTAATTGTATTCACTCCACATTCCCGCAATTAACCCAACTGTATAAGTGAGTACATGGCTATAGGCGTGGTCGATGTGTGAATGAACGCAGTAACTTGTCCAAACAAGTCGCGTTGATGCTGGAATGAACGTGTCTGCCACCGCTTTGCGCGATCCGAAGGATTGGATACTCTACTGTGTAAGCATTTTGTATTTGTAATACTGGAAGGTATTGGATACTCTACTGTGTAAGCATTTTGTATTTGTAATACTGGAAGGTATTGGATACTCTACTGTGTAAGCACTTTGTATTTGTAATATTGGAAGGTAACGTGTCCAATACATATCTCTCTTGGGTATGCAGATTGCAGCATGTCTCAATTATACGATGGACTATGTGACACACTCACGATGTGAAGCATTGTGGGTAAGATCTAAAGAAGTGTAATTTGGCTAGGAGTGTTCCCAAACATATTTTGACATACTAGTGTTTACCAAAACTGTAACAGTTACTGATGCCACAGTCTCTTGAGTTTTGCTTTGTCTGTGTGCTGTTAGACGTGTTACAAGGTCCGATAACTTGCAACATAGCTAGATCAGAGAAAACTCATGCACCTTATAGAATCAACCACATGTTATTCGACACTGACGACTTCGGCGGTTATGACGCGTTTGCCGTAGGCCAAGCATTCAAGCAAGATGTCAAGGGAGACCTGAAAAGATGAAGAGCACTGAAGTGAGGGCTTCCGTTGTTGAAGACAAACCGGTATGCAGTACATAGACCAGGGCGTAACCTCCAAGAGAACAGAAAAAGAAATGTTTAACCGATGACGCCAATGTCCTGTCTACGATTACCCCCCACGCTGCATTACTGTCGTACACGTCAAGTTAAACAAGTTTAACTATGTGTGAATGCAGCAATATTGAAATAAGTGATTTTGGCTAAGCTTGAATCTCAATCATATGACGTTATAGCGTGTCAGTCATATGATTGAGATTCAAATAAAGACGTTTCTGCATGTTTGATTAGTTGCTTGTTTCTATAACCATGGCAACACAATAGAAATGTAAAGTGCAAGACGATGCAGCATGTTTTTATATATACCGAGAATAGGATTGTTTCCAAACGACGTCAACTGTTGATATAGCTAAACTGAAGTAATTTATGACGAGTGACAACCTTATCGACCGAATGACAAGAATCACATTTGCTCGTGTTGGCGTAATTCGATGTGGAAACGTCAAATTTGAAGAAATAAATCAGGCGTTTGATGAGCCTATTCATCAGAAGAATATCCGGCAAGATGACGTCATCACCTAACTTCGTTCACTCGACTGAGAAGAATTTAACGAGTTGTTGGCTGCATAATTGTCACTCGTCACTATGACTGGAGCAAGACCCGTGCAATGAGTTGGTCTGCGATCTATTTATGCGATATATTTATGTAGATATATACTATGTGGAGCATCAGTGGTATTCTTGTCGTGATGTGCCGTAGTGTTTGTCTGTTTGTTTGTTCCGTTATGTTTTGTTTGGTGTACCGTTGTTTCTTCCGACGACATGTGTCGTAGGCCTACTGATAGCGGCTTGTATCATCTTCGGGAGGTACTCACGAGGATGACTCACGCTAGATAGAAAGCTACGTAGATGAATGGATGTATTGGTTGGTTGCCTCGTTAGATGGCTGTCTTCCTGGTTGATTGGTTGCTTGCTTGCTTAGGTACGTTGTTGCATGAGTGAGTAACGGGATCACGTGGCTGCCTGGCATGGGCTGCCTGGTGGCTAAAGAAGGATTGGAGGGGCCGGGACGCGATGGAGGAGGACGGGAGGCATGAGTGGGAGTGGTGGAACTGAAGATCGAAATCATGATTGGAGGGGGACCATAAATGTGAATCTCACTGACCACATCACCGATGTCGTGCGTACGACTCACTGACGACATCGCCGGCTTCACTGTCTAAATCCGTTGTGCACGTCTTGACTAATGGTTCCTGCTAATGTCGTCCGTGCTTCAATCAATACTTGGTCCATATCTGGAGACACGAGATAACGGTAATTAGAGATCGTAAACACGAATGACGTCCCCGAAGTCGCAGTGCATGCCATCGATTTGTCACAACACCCCGCGGGCACGCACTCGGCGACTTCCGCTCGTGCGTGGACTGACTTCCGGCCGAGTCCGGGTGACTTCCGATAATGTGGCCAATTGCATCAAGAATAGAGCGTGCTTTTGAATATTTGAAGAAGAGAATTGCTTTCAATTCGACGTGTGTATGGTTTTAGCGTGCTTTTGAAGTTGGTAGTGCCAAACTCCAATATTGTGTAGTCGTGTAGTTGATGCAATGTTGTGACTGAATAGACAGAGTCTGAATTTGACACGAGTATACAAATACACATCCTGAGTGTTACTGAATGTGCACGATTCGTCGTCACCTTCAGACGAATATTCCTCTGTACAATTATATATCTTCTCCTAGCAGTATAATTACACGACATACAACCACTGTAGACTGTGTGTGTATTTGTGTGTGTGTGTGTGTGTGTGTGTGTGTGTGTGTGTGTGTGTGTGTGCGTGCGTGCGTGTGTGTGTGTGAATAACTGAGTGAGTGCATGTGTGCGTTGTGCGTGTATGCGTGTGTGCGTCCGTGCATTTGTGCTTCGTATGTGCGTGCGTGCGTGCGTATGTGTAGGCAGATGTCGTCCCCCAAACCCGGCAGTACTTGAAGTAAGGACGTGGGAGGATTTAAACATCAGTGCCTGGAATCATTTAAATCGTCTTATCGCGTTTATAACAGCCTAATGTGCATTGCTTCGTCGCATAGCCATTCGCGGATCGCCAGGTCCAGCTGCTCTGCGATGCCAGATACTGTGTTGAGCATCGTAGAGCGGGCAGGCGTTGACAACAATGTCTACTCTTTGTGACGCTTTCTGGAAATTCCTGATTATAGGCAATTAATGCTGACGCGTGATTTGCCATCAAATTCAATAGACGCGACCAATAAGTTCTCACTTTGACAGGATTCCGCGTTCGCTCAGTCGAGAGTCCGGAACTCTTACATGGTCGGTCTGCCGTCACTGCGTTTCGTTGTTCGTATTATCCCTGTCTGGCTGACGACGAGTTGTTATTAAAGTGGTTAAATACTACTTGCTTGTAATTGTCGTTTATGCTCTCTTCTCCAAATAATACCATTCTGCGTAAACAGTTAAATAAATTCAGCGTGTCTTCAGTAACGGTCTTGGTAACCACATGGAGCGGCGTCCTTGTTTCCCGTGTTCATGTGATCAAGGTACTTGCCAGCTGGTCCCCATTTTTATACCAATGCTCTGCATTTATTGTGTCGTGTTTCCAGTATGTTCTGCCTTTGCAATGCGTGGGACCATCAGGTGTGACGAGAGCTCATACTTCCGTTATGAGTCACCTAAAATGTTAGTGCTCTCTTACGTACCAATATTTGGATGTATTGCCATAGTGGTTAATACAACAAATTCTCTAGAAGCTCTGTAAATTTAATGTCTGAAGTTTGTTTGTCAGTGAACAGAACTCCATCGTATGAAATTAAACCTAACTTCTGGTCGGATACTAATATTATATATAGGAAATAAAGTAACAAACATAAAACTACTTACATAAGATAATATCGGAGTAAGCCAGTAACTGCTAGATACTTTGATTAGGTAGCTTTTTTTAAATACGCACGTTTGGGCTCGGATCATTGTTGAAACTGGTGCAGAAATTCCAGTCTCAGAGTAGTGTTTACATTATTGAGTATATGAGAATAAGATATAGGAGTACATAGACTACTCACAAGGAAATATCTGTCAAATAATAACTCACGAACCAGTGCGAATTGGTTCAGCACACACACATGTAATGCTGGTCTTAGGCCTTGGCCAAAGCTTCAGTGGGCGATAGTCGGGCGAATTCGAGTTTGTTGATGTAGCTAGTGTCCCACGTATTCGCTAGGGCGCGGTATAACCTAAATAACTAATAAGGCAGTCTTGCGTAAAGTAATTGATTATATTTAAATTAGGTCACTACCGGTAACGTTCGCGTTTGTGATAGGGTAGATAGTCAGCTGTGTAATTTAAATCTGCTGTATCATAAAGCGTGCTGTAATACACAGGAAACAGTCTTTCTGAAGACTATCTTAGTTTTAATATCTTAATTTCTACCTTGGATAAAGGATAAAGCTACACACAATCATGGGGTGTGCGCATTCAGTTAGTCAGGAAGTTAAAACAGACAAGGGTAGAACAGATTGTTCTCTCCTGTATTTTGCCAGTAATGGGATGTAAGGGGGCAAACCTATAGAAACTGTAAGAGGATGGCGATCAATGCACTAGTTGAGCAGATGTATGAAGAAGAGGGGGTGGGATTCATATATGTATGGTGATACTTTGTTGGGAAGGAAGATATGTACACGAAACAATGCCTCCATCTAAACGGAAAGGGGTCAGCAGTTTTTTCAGAGAACCTGCAGCGATCTATTGATAGTGGGACCGGTTGCATTTATTTAATTGCGAATCCCCCCGCAGATACTGACCCTCAGATAATAGGTATAACTAAACCGTGGATCAACTTTGGGACTGACAGGCTCTGTACTGTTTAGGAAAGATAGAATATGAAGAAGGGAGGTGGATTATTTTATGTATTAAAGAATCTATCCAGGCTGATGAAATAAAATTAAAAAGAGAAACAGATTGCGAAGAAGCTGTTTGGAGTAACATAGTTACAGGAAACTCAACGTTAACGGTGGGGTTAGTTTTATCGAAGTTCAAACATAAGCAATAGAAGAAAATGAAAAAGTACAAAACGCTATACGGGAAGCGAGCAAACGGGACTCTGTTATTATGGATGATTTTAACCATGGGCATATACAATGAAAATCTTTACAGAGTACAGGGAGTGAGGAGCACAATTTTTTAGTTTTAGTACAAGATACTTTCCTTTCTCAACATGTGCCAGAGCCAACCACGGGTGAGAATGTGTTAGACATAGTTTTGTGATCAATGAATGAATTAGTTGACAATGTCAAGATATGTGAGCCACTTGGGAGTAGTGACCACAACCAGATACACTTTATCATCAAAGTAAAATCAGAAAGGAATAATAAAAGAGAGAAACTTCCACAAAGGAAGACAAAAGGACATGAGGAAATATTTAACAAAGAAAGACTGGAATAACACACTTAAGAATAAAACAGCAACAGATTGCTGGAAAATCTTAAGGAGTGAAATTGAGTGCATCGTCGATAAGTTTGTTTCATTGAAAAAAGGGAAACGGTCCTGAAAGAAACACTTATCGAAAGAAGCCATTGGAAAAATTAAGTACAAACAAATGATGTGGAAGTCATTTAGACATTCTGGAAATTATTAAGAATACAACTTTTATAAAGAAACAGTTAACCAAGGTACAACTGAAATTAGAAATTCAAAGAGAAGCTATGAACACAAATTAGCATGTAATATAAAACATGACATCAAGAGTTTTTATGTATATGTTCGGAGCAAACAGAAAGTTCAGGATAAGGTCAGTCCTCTAGAAGATAGTGCTGGAAATGTAATATTAAAGAGATTCTTAATGGCAGAAGACCTGAATGAGTACTCTACATTGCTTCAGTTCGCTCAGCTGTATGAATGAGCATTGGCTATAAAAAGTGGTGGATATTTGTGTGCGGATAGTCTTAGCGCATTAACTGCAGCGTGGCTGAATGCTTCCCATAGAAGTCGAGTTGGTATTCGATTGAACAGGTCTGCCAGGGAGTAAAGTGTAAAGCGCTTTGAGTAGTCCTGAGGACTGGATACTGCGCTATATAAGAACTTGTCTTTACTTTTGAATGAGTACTTTTGTTCGGTGTTTACCATGGAAGAATCAGACTATTTATGACAGTTAATTGTAAAAGCGAGATCATGCTTAACAAATATGTTTTTTTATGAAGACATCATTAAGGAGGTAGACGAGGGATTACCAGTAGACAGTATCTACTTAGATTTTCAGAAAGCTTTCGACAAAGTGCTACATCAACGTTTACTGCTTAATCTAAAGGCCCATGACATAGAGGATGGTATAATTAACTGGATAGAAAAATGGCTGATTGACAGACGACAACGGGTAGTAGTTGATTGGGAGGCTTCAAACTGGAAATCAGTTTTGAGTGGGGTACCAGTACTGGGACCTATATTATTCTTATTATATATCAACGATTTGGATTGTGATATAACAAGCAAGGTGTTGACATTTACGGATGATACAAACGTGTTTAGAAGGAATAAATGTGATGAAGATTGACAGCATTTAAAAGATGATCTTGACAGGTTGATCAAATGTTCTGAAAAGTTGCAGATGTTAAATGTTTGGAAATGTAAAAGCCGCCACACAGGACATGGGAACGAAGATGTACAATATACAATGGTGGTACTGTACTAAGTACTACTGTAAAAGAAAAGGCCTTAGGGTTAACAATTAATCCTGCTATGAAGGTTTCAGAGCAGTGCGGAATTACAGCTGCTTCAATTAGGTGAAATATAGCGTATAAGGAAAAGGAAAAAGAATTAATAATACCGCTGTACAAAACATTAGTTAGGCCTCATTTAGAATATTGTATATAAGCATGGAGGCCATATCGCAAGAAAGACATATATATGCTATAAAGAGTACAAAGGAGAGCGACTAAAATGATACCAAAACTGAGAGATCTCAAAACAATAATTATACCTCATTTAGAATATTGTATATAAGCGTGGAGGCCATATCGCAAGAAAGACATATATATGCTAGAAAGAGTACAGAGGAGAGCGACTAAAATGATACCAAAACTGAGAGATCTCAGTTATGAAATATGCCTAAAAGAATTTGACAACACTAGAGACTGAGAAGAGATAGAAGTTTTTTTTAATATTGAATGGTTATGAAAATATTGATGGACATATTTTTGTCGGTTAAGAAATATAGAAGGACTAGTGGACATGAAGTTACATTAGTAAAGGAGCAGTGTAGATTAGATATAAGAAAGTTCTCATTTTCACAAAGGACTGTAAATGATTGGAACATATTATCTGCTGATTATGTGGGTGCTACTAGCGTGAATATATTTAAAATTAAAATTGACATGTACCTCAGAAGGCCGGGATACACATATATACAAATGGTTGGACTCTCGAGGCTTCCTTGTCCACCTGACATCTAGAATTAATTCTCTGGGTGGCAATCTTGTTAAATCTCGTTAAATAATTTTAGTAGTTGACCCATGCGTCCATCTTCAGAAAACATGCGGTACAAGCCGTACACCTTGTTCTCTGCTCATATACAACTGACGAATGGTTTATATAATGTCTTTGCATGTTTTGCTAACGATATTAACGTGTGTATGTTCGAAGCAAACAGAAAGTTCAAGATAAGGTCGGTCCTCTAGAAGATAGTGCTGGAAATATAATATCAGAGGGATTCATAATGGCAGAAGACCTGAATGAGTACTTTAGTTCAGTGTTTACCAGGGAAGATATTAGTTCACTGCCAATACCAGAGGCTAAGTTCAAGGGGGCAGATTCAGACTATTTAGGACAATTAATTGTAACCCCGGAAATGGTAGCTAAGAAAATAAGGGCTATGAAGGATAATAAATCACCTGGAGTGGATGGTATTCCACCCAAACTACTATTGGAAATTGTAGAACAAATTAGCATACCACTTGCAACAGTTTTCAACTTGTCATTAGAAGAGGGAGTGGTTCCTTTAGAATGGAAAGAAGCAAACATTATACCGTTATTCAAAAAAGGCTCGAGAAACAAGTCAGAGAACTATAGACCAGTGAGTTTAACATCAGTGATTTGTAAATTATTAGAAAGACTAATTAAAGATCACATGGTGGATTTTCTTGTTAAACAAAACTTGATAAACCCATCTGAACATGGTTTTTTTAAAGCGAGGTCATGCTTAACAAATATGTTATGTTTTTTGGAAGACATCACTAAGTGGGTAGATGAGGGATCACCAGTAGATATCGTCTACTTAGATTTTCAAAAAGCTTTCGACAAAGTACCACATCAAAGATTACTGCTTAAACTAAAGGCCCATGGCATAGGAAATGGTATAATAAACTGGATAGAACAATGGCTGATTGACAGAAGACAACGTGTAGTAGTTGATGGGGAGGCTTCAAACTGGAAATCGGTATTGAGTGGGGTACCACAGGGATCAGTATTAGGTCCTATATTATTCTTAATATACATCAACGATTTGGATGATGAAATAACAAGCAAGGTGTTGAAATTTGCGGATGATACAAAAGTGTTTAGAAGGATTAAAAGTGATGGAGATAGACAGCATTTACAAGATGATCTTGACAGGTTGATCAAATGGTCTGAAAAGTGGCAAATTATGTTCAATTTTGGGAAATGTAAATGCCTCCATATAGGACATGGGAACGAAGAAGTAGAATATACAATGGGGGGTACTGTACTAAGTACTACTGTAAAAGAAAAGGACTTAGGGTTAACCGTTAGTGCTGATATGAAGATTTCAGAGCAGTGCGGAATTGCAGCTTCAAAGGGAAATCAAATCCTTGGATTAATTAGGCGAAACATAACGTATAAGGAAAAAGAGCTAATAATACCGCTGTACAAAACAATAGTTAGGCCTCATTTAGAATATTGTATTCAAGCGTGGAGGCCATATCGCAGGAAGGACATAGATATGCTAGAAAGAGTGCAGAGGAGAGCAACTAAAATGATACAAAATCTGAGGGATCTTAGTTACGAAATACGCCTAAAAAAATGCGGTTTAACAACACTAGAGACCAGGATATTGAGAGGAGATCAGATAGAAGTGTTTAAAATATTGAAGGGTTATGAAAATATTGATAGAAATATGTTTTTCTCAGTTAAGAAAGATAGTAGAAGGACTAGAGGACATGAACTTGCATTAGCAAAGGAGCAGAGTTTTCATTTTCACAAAGGACTGTAAATGAATGGAACAGATTACCTGCTGATTGTGTGGGTGCTAATAGCGTGAATATGTTTAAAAATAAAATCGACACATACCTCAGACGGGCGGGATACACATAGATAAAAGGGTCGGACTCTCGATAAGCCAAGGGCTTCCTTGTCCACCTGCTACCTAGAGTTAATTCTCTGGGTGGCAATCTTGTTAAATCTTGTTAAATCTATTAAACGAATCACACTTTTCTCGTTTAAATATATCGGTCTTTTCAGAATGTATTCAGCTATGTTCCAAGAAATCGACCACGTGTTAAAGCCTTCTGGTGTTTTATGAAGAAACGTGTGAACCAGTCCTTTGGTTATTGGTCGGCGATAACAAACAAAGCATTATACTACCCAACAGCTACATTCAACATCATGACGACTGAACCACTCTACATAATTTGTCCTGGTTAACCAAAATGAAACATGAAAATAAGTCTGAAATAAACACACACCAAAGAGTATATGAAAGTTCCTTTTTCTTTTTGCACACACCCACACACGTAAGCACACATACACACACGCATACACGCCTGCACGCACACACATATACTCACACACACGTACGCACGCACACACACACACACACACACACACACACACACACACACACACACACACACACACACACACACACACACACACACTTGTAAAAGCATGGTTCCACAAAGACTAATATCGTTCTCTGACGTCACACTGCCCTTCCAATAAACCATTACATTTCGTTTACTCACACACGACTCCAACACGCGAATGTTCAGGCTCAATGGTTCGGCAAAACCAGGATTGATTCAAGAGGCGCAGGAAATTGGCAAAATTGGCGTGATGAAAAGCAATATCATTGTCCACGCTCGAAAATCAATCTGACTTGAAACGCGTCGATATTGTGACGTTGACAGTTGTCCTGCGTGATGTCCACTGGCACAAGCTGTGTCACAGACAATATGGTGTCAAGGCTTGTTGCACCTGTTAAAACATCGGCCTTATAGACATGCTACATTTTGGTCTGAAATAAAAATTGTTGACTTGAAATTGTACTTATCATATTATATATATCAACAAATGAAAACAATGTATTTTGATTTATATATATATATATATATATATATATATATATACATATGTTTATATATATATATACATATGTATATATATCGTCTTCTTCAGTTCAGCATATATCTGCGAGACGTAGCTGCTCTGTCTGCCGTTCGTCTCCCTGCTCTCACGATGTCGTCTTCCAACCAGTCGCTGATGTCCTGCTCCCATCTTCTCATTGGTCTTCCCTTCCTCTCTTTCCCTCCACTTTGCCTTCTAGGACTCTTTTCTCTAAGGAATTATGTCTTTTGATATGGCAAAAATAACTCAGTTTTAGTCCTTTTATTCTATTCACTAGTTGACAGTTCTTTATGTCTAATTTTTAAAGAATCTATGCATTGGTTGTTCTTGTTATCCATGGCACTCTTGGGACTTTTCTGTAACATTTAATCTCAAACGCTTGTATTCTTCTTATGTCTTCTTTGTTCAGTGTCCACGTTTCGCTCCCGTATAGAGCTGTTGGGAAAACGCAAGTTTTTAACATTCTTATCTTTGTTGGTCTGTTTTGTCCTTTCCATACATTTTTTTTTATATTATTTAGTTTCTGCGCTGCTATGGCTATTCTTCTTCTGATCTCTGATGATGTCTTGCCGTCTCCTTGTAGTCTTGCTCCAAGGTATTCGTAGTGGTTCACATTTTCAACTTGCTCCCCGTTTATTGCAATTTCTGTTTTGTCAATGCATTTGTCAGTGTCCATGATCTTTGTTTTCTTCACATTAAGTAACAAGCCCTTTTTCTCACTGTGTTCTTTTACAGACATAATTAGGTTTGTTAGGCCGATTGTTGTAGTGGACAGGAGTGCGGTATCGTCTGCGTATCGTAGGTCTCTGATTCTATGTCCATGAATATTCACTTCATCGTATCTTGTACTTCTGTCATCTAATTCTACATCTCTCATTATGTCTTCTGTGAAGAGATTTAATAGGTATGGTGATACAATACACACTTGTCTTACATCTTTTCCCACTGTAAAAGTTTCTGTAGTTGTGTTTTCCAGCCTGAGTACTGCTTGTTGGTTGCTATAAAGTGATTTCAAGAGGGCGATTATCTTTGGGTGGAAGTTCATGTCGCTGAGCGTTTTCCACATCATCTGATGATTCACACAGTCGAAAACCTTGGAATAGTCGATGAAGCATATTCTTAGATCATTATTTATCTCTCTGAATTTCTGAATCAACATTCTCAGATTGTATATGTGGTCCCTTGTGCCTCTGTTTTTTCTGAAGCCTGCTTGTGTACTGCTCACTTCCATTTCCATTTTATCTTGCATTCTTTTCAGTATGATTTTCAGCAATATTTTGCTTGCATGGCTAATGAATGATATGGTTCTGTAGTTGGAGCATAGCTGTAGGACTCCTTTCTTTGGTAATGAGATGTATATTGATTTCTTCCAGTTGTCTGACCATAATCCACTCTTCCATTTTTCTTACACAGTGCATGGTATATGTCTATTCCTTCTTCTTCCGCTGCTTTTATCATTTCTGCCTGTATGTTGTCGCACCCAGGGCTTTTCCCATCTTTTAGACTATTAATGGCCCATTTCATCTCATCTCTTAATGGTTCAAGATCGTCCTCGTCTTGGTCTTCGTTTCCCATATCGGGGGGGGGGGGGGGGGTCGTTGTTGTCTCCATCTCGTGCGTACATATTTTCATAATATTCTTTCCATATTTTGGCTATGTCTTCTGCATCAGTCAGAGTTTCCCCATTTTTATGTATGATGACAATGAGTCTGGGCTGGAATTTACCTGTCATGTTCTTTATTTCTTTAAACATTTCTTGGTTTCGGTTTTCTGCCAAACAGTCCTCTATTTTCTTACACTTGGCTTCTATATACTTTTGTTTGTCCCATTTGCAGAGTTTTTGATTAATTTGTTCATCTCATTATACCTTAATCTGATCGATTCCTCGTTTTTGCGTTTCTTAAGCTCTTTCCTTTCTGCTATTTTCTTTAAGGTCTATATACTGATCCAAGGTTGGTGTTTCCTCTCTCTCTTCCGTAGGTGTTTTTCCGCTTCTTCTCGGAAAATTGTCTTGATATCATTTGCAATTTCTTCTGGTTCTTTCTCTTCTGTCATTGTTAGTAAAGTTGGAAATCGATTCTTCACAGATACTGTATATTCGTCTGTCAGATATTCTATATCATATCTCTGTGTTGTTGTCACTCCTTTTTTACTTTCAACTTAAGTTTCATCTCTGCCATCAGTAGTTCATGATCAGATCCACAGTCTGCTCCTGGTAGTGTTCTTGCACCTCTTATTGCTGATATCCATCTCTTTTGTATCATGGTGTAGTCTATTTGATTTCTAGTCTTTCCATCTGGCGATGTCCACGTGTAGATTCTTCTAGGGTGATTTGAGAAATTAGTATTTACGGTTGTGAGGTTATTAGCGATGGTGAACTCAACAAGTCGTTCTCCCCTTTCGTTTCTCTCTCCTAATCCAAACTTCCCGATTGTTCCTCATTCTATCAAATCTTGTCTTTGTCCTACTTTGGCGTTAAAATCAACCATGACAATGGTGATGTCCTATTTCTTGGATTCGTCTATTTCACCTTGCAAATTAATATAAAAAGCTTCTATTTCTTCCTCTTTTGCTGTTGATGTCGGCGCATAGACTTGTATTATTTTGATATTCTTCACTTTTCCTTGTAACCTATTGCT
The DNA here is from genome assembly GCA_963995525.1 of Escarpia spicata. Lineage (NCBI taxonomy): Eukaryota > Metazoa > Annelida > Polychaeta > Sabellida > Siboglinidae > Escarpia > Escarpia spicata. Next base: position 23,275,398 of record OZ023212.1, read on the forward strand.
CAGAATTCTGCATTTTCTGGTTTGTATCCAAGTACTGTTTTTGCTATTTGTTTACTCAGATATATTGCTACGCCTCCATCTCCTGCCTTTGCTTGTCCGGAGTATATAAATTTTCCTCCTGCGTGTGGTGTAAAATGACCTTGTCCCGCCCATCTGTGTTCTGCTATTCCTAGGACACTTATATTGTTTTGTTTTGCTTCTTCTGTAACATTGTCCATTTTTCAAGCTGCCATGCTACGGACATTCCAAGTTGCTATTCTCATTTTGTTTTTGCCATCCACCGAACTTCTTTCCCTTCTCCGCACAGTCGAGCAAATTGCCTTCATCAGCTTGAGTAGTACTTCCGGTTGCTTCTGGCTCTTCCCCAATAGCCGTTAGGTACTCTTCTGGCTTGGGGGACTCACCACCGAGTCCCATATCGTTTCTTTTCGTTTTATTTCATCTGGGTTTTTGGCAGTGTACATACCAGTAGTTTGTCATTGCTTTCTGGACGGTTCTGGCCGCTTATCATTCTAAGTCCCTGATGCGCCCTTGGCCCGACACCAGGCCTTTCCATCTCCCGCCTTCGTAGCCGTTGACCTCTGTGGATTCGTCCGCCTACTCCGCCGACAGATGTATATACTAACAGGGGGACAACCCTTCGGAAAGGCACTCACATAGTTTGGCCGGCCAGCCAAAGCCGTTGCCCAGGGTGTGGCGCTGCAGTACACATGCAGGCACTAGGAGCCATATGTGAGCTAGACAAGGAGGAGGAACCAAATAGGATCCTGACCGTCCTGTGTGGGACGTGGCTGTCATTCACCGTGAGGTACTATCCCTTACCTCCTCACCCTACACCCCGTATATATATATTTACACACACACACACACACACACACACACACACACACACACACACACACACACACACACACACACACACACACACACACACACACACACACACACACACACACACACACACACACACACACACACACACACACACACACACACACACACATATATATATAGTTCATATATTGCAATGGAAAGTCGCCAAATGTACCTATATATACTGTGAAGCGCGGTGGTGTAGTTATAAGAGCGTCGGACTTGCAAGCGAAAAATTCCGGGTTCGATACCTTAGGAAAGTCCGTCCACTCCACGTTGCTCTAGATCACTCAGCTGTATAAATGAGAACCTAGCCATAGACAGTGGGTTTCCATGAAAATGGGTAACAATTATCATGATTTTTTCATTTGACGCAAATCCGTATGCCTTATTAACACGGGGTGGCCAACTGTCGTGTTCTTCCAAAAACCCAACACATCTGCATTGTATACGGGACATTCATATGACGTGCCTTGTCAATGTGTTCAATATACTGTCTTTTCCCCATTGTCTCGGTCTCACAATCTGTTTTCATTATATCATCAACAACATCGTTATGGCGACCAAGTGATGCTTACGTCATTATAAAAGGGCAAGGCCGTTTGACATAGTATGCGACGTCCATCGAATCGGAAATAATGTATGATTTTAGACGAACGATCAATCTACAGTCTGGACGCCTGGGACGGCTATATCGCCATATGCAAATCTAGGGTTAGTTTGTTATGTTAAGATATACATAGTTAGGGCATACTATATTCGTGAAGATTGTGCAGTTAAAAACAATAGGTCATGTTGATTCATGTCAGTGATCACAAGTGCATATGTCTGGTATCTATTACGACAGAGCTATCGACGTTTAGAATAAACGAACAATCTTAAGCTATTAATATTCGACACGTCACGATTCTGATCAAGTTCAGCAACTTGACCATTTGGTTTTATTTTATCGATGCAGCTTGCTAACTAGCCTGGTAGCTTATCCTGACGTGCAACGTCGGTGACATTTTAGGTTGTCATCTTGTCTGCCGTTTGTTTCTTCCATTCCATCTTTCATCTTTCATTAATGCTACATCTTTCATAAACTGTTTGCACCTGGAAACCCGGTGTCCTGTAACGTTGATAACTTGAGAAGGATTCCTATAGTGCTGCCTGGGCTATGACCTTATCTCCTGAATGCCAATTCGATACAATGCACTCGTATGAAAACTTCACCATGCAAACTAACTGTAACACAGTTATGTTATTACTAGTCATATCAGCTTACCATTATGTTGATCTGCACTATCGGTGTCGCCAAATTACACAGCGTACTGGAAATGGCAAGTCACAAAGGCAGGCCAGAAGTGTAGCCTTTGCGACTGTAATCGCGACCTATTTGATCCACCCACATCTTTGCTGTGTGATTCTGTGCTGCTGTGTAAAGCTTAACCGTATAACCTTTGTAGTTCATCAAGATTTCTCCACGCTGTAGGCCTTGTCTGCATGCATCACAAATAAAACATAAAACGGGGGTGGCGTTGATTTAACGAACACGGTATACTTTCTGTCTCTGTCTACGTCTGACTGTCTGTTTGTATGTTTTTTTCATTCGAGTGACTCGTGACACACTCGGAAATTCACAGTTATGTTCCTTAGTTTCTGCTTCCTCTTGATCCAAGTATGTTTGTCTCTCCTTCCCCTTGTTTCCTTGCGGGGGTTGAGGTCTTCGCCATTCGGTAGTTTCTTCTGCTTTGCTTACTAATGCTCTTCATCTCATTCTGTCGTCCGCAAAGGTCTTCCATTCTTGACATCTCGTTCCACTCTGTTTTACCATCTCAGCATTGGTCTTCCTTTTCTACCATATTCTTATGTTTTCTATGCTCTCTTTGCCAGTCTTTCCTAGTTCATTCTTTGCATATATCCTTCATTCCATCCCGTCGTCTTCCTTCTATCTTCTCGAGTTAATTTTCGTGTTGCTTTCTGTTATATGTACCTGTTCCTCTTGTCTTTCAAGGCCAGACGTTCTTCCTGTTCAAATACCTTTCCACTGATCAGATTGATCACAATAATGAAAAGCAGGGGACTCTATGCACTTCCTTGTCTGAGTCCTACTCCAACTATAACAGTTTTTCATTCTGCTCTCACCACTGCTGTTGTCTTCTTGTACATTTCCTCAATCATTCTGACTTATGTTGCTACAGCCTCCGTCAACCTTATGACTACAAATGCAAGTTCTCTCGACACCGTGTAAAGTCCATTTTTAGATCCATAAAACCGATTGCTATATCCTTTCTAATGTATCTCCTCTTCTCATAATAATGTATGTGATGACAAATCATCCATGGTCTGTTCCTCTCCCAGCTGGTTCTCTCCGGTTTTGCTCCCTACTATATGCAACACTCTAGCATCCAGTATCCTTTCTAGCAAGTTCAGTGCTTGGCTCAGTAATGTGATGCCCCTGTATCTCCGCATTCCCTTCCATGGATGTCCCCCTTCCTTCCATATCGGCACAATCACTCCTCTTCATCACTCTGCTGGTATATCCTACATTAAACAGCCTCGCCAGCCACTTGATGCCAACTAGTCTATTTGCTTAAACTATTTCCACTGACAGTTCGTTCACTCCAACAGCCTTCTACATTCCTTATAGCTTTCTCCATATCTTCTTTTGTTAATGTCTGCACCTCCAGCTCTCGGCTTATCGATCCCAGTCTCTTATTCCGCCACCAGCTCCAGCTCTCGGCATACCGATCTCAGTCTCTTATTCCGCCACCAGTCCCTGTCAGAGACAGACATATGCGACATTAACCACAATTAGGACCCAACAAACGAACACAGCAAATGTTTGTCGATCATATTTGTCAGACATTCTGTCTCGTTGTATTGGATTCGGGCGGCACGTTATCCGTAAAGGCAATTGAACAGCGTTTGTTGCAGAACTGAGTGTTTGCCTTCGTTTCCGGGACTCGTATATGGTTTAGCCGTTACACTCTGCAGTTCGTATGTTAAAAACCTCTGTGAATACAAACTTGGTCCCATCGGCCCAGTTTCGTACACCATAACGACACGATCAGCCATCAGTCTTAGAAGATACTTGCTCTTGTAGTCTAGGATGCTGACAACTCCAGTACATAAACAGGTTAGTAGGTACTTCCAAAGCTTGCGGACAAGTAATCAACTATCTATCTGTGACAAACAACATACCGTGTATGATTTGTATGCAAATCATATACGGCATTCGATTGAAGTGCATTTACCTATATTGAGATTATGCACTTCAAACAAGTTCCATATTTAGGATTAATCGTCATAAACCATAGGTCAAACATGCAATTGTATCGTCACAATCTGGCTAGGGTTATAGTTCTTGTTTCCTCCTGCTCGCTGAATCTTGCGCTGACACAAGCACTTGTTGAACCAATCAAACTTTCGGATGCCGCTTGCGGCCATTTTGAATGAAAGATGGGAATGCGTCATTGTTTCACTTCTAGATCCATTGTGTGCATAGGAATAAAGTGCCTGTGATTCTGAGACGTTTCGTGGTTCTACGGTGTTTGCATCCTGAAACAAATAGTCATGAACAACAAATGTTTGGTGACTACAATAGTTATGCTTGTTAGAAGTTTACCTTTCTGGTGGCTGGCTGGATGAAAGTGGATACGTCATTGACGGAAGGATCCCTTGCTTGTGTAGATTAAATCTTCTTGTTTTGGTAATATCTCCCACGCTGATTGTTTCAAAAACAATTTGTGGGATTTGACCAAAAGTCTTCAGCAGGCTAGAGGCATGACAAGTTATGTCATTGTGGTAAAATCTAAATTTATATTTTGTACACATCACTAAACACGTTAACATGGTAATAATGAATAATACTATGTCTCCTCCAGGGGTACTAAATTGGTACCCGATTTAGCACCCAACTTATATATTACAGTCGGGCGTACTTAAGTAAAACAAACAGCAATAAAACATTGGAAGTACACCATCATACACTTTCTTCATAGCAGCCAGATTAGTAGGCCGTGGTCGAGATTGGAGTCGTATATAGCAGTTCAATATTGCATATTCCCCTCATGCAGTATAACCTCTCATTAAATCAGTCAGACAACTTCGCTGTCGCATTAGGCGAGATGAGCCGTGAAGTCGATAAACAGCGCAGACTGAGCGCTATTCATTATCTGCCAGGGTTTTCGCGTATCGTGATTAATCGCATACAAATCATGTGTGATTCCCGCCGACTAGCGCTAGACTGACCCCTAATGGGCGCTCATGATTGATGGCACTTTTTCTTGTTCTATATTATTACGCAACTAACGGCGCGGAAGAATCGGCGGAACTACATTCTCATTATGTTCGTGTGTCATGGTTAAACAATGATCGATTTCGCCACATACGCCAACGTGTCGCCGTTGAGTGTCACGAACGTTGAAAAGTTGTTCCTTTGCGGCTGAGTTCTGTCTTTCCACATCAAAGACCGCTTAGCATAAATCCATATCAAGTTGCCGAGTCAATTTGACATATTGTTGTGCTAAGATAATTAGGGTTGCATACAATTACGTAAAATACTCACAACAATGCTGACATCTCTCTAGTTAGTTAGTTTGCTAGTGTTAAACACAATTAAGCAGAAGAAAAAAATTTCCCAGCTAAAGTATCTCTTCTGCTGATATAAAGCAAACCTACTAATTATTTATTCAGCCTAAAAGACTAAATATGTTTATTATTGTCAATATTTTCCGCAAAAAGCATTCAGGTATTATCATGCTCAGCGCTGTATTTCAAGCGCCTATAGGCTCAATTTAGTTGCTATTTGTATCGTGATTTTTCGTATTATCCATCCGGAAATGACCAGCCTGAAACTGTCTCATCGAAACATTTCGGAGTTGCTCTGCTAAAAATCGACAGCTGAATCCTGGCGAATTACAAATCCGAAAAACAAACGGAATTGGCATTGCTTAATATCCGGTGATTGCCCCCATATATATATAATATATATATATATATATATATATATATATATATATACATATATATATAGATAGAGAGAGAGAGAGAGAGAGAGAGGAGAGAGAGAGAGAGGAGAGAGAGAGGAGAGAGGAGAGAGAGAGGAGAGAGGGAGGGAGGGGGGACGGAGGGAGGGAGGGAGACAGACAGACAGACA
>OZ023212.1:23281613-23434113 GCA_963995525.1 Escarpia spicata
TCGAAGTCGGGCGTGATGTCATAATAACATAAAACTCATTAGCAGCGGAGTCGAAACGTCAAAATAGCGTAATAGTCACAATCGTGTAACCGTCTGTAGCAAAAAAGATGGGTCAAAATACAAATCATGTGTGATTCCCAAAGACCGCTTAGCATAAATCGATATCAAGTTGCCGAGTCAATTTGCCGTTTTCGTCGCAGAAAAGGACTGTTTGAGAATTTAGAACGATCTGTTCATTTGCGTTGACATATTGTTGTGCTAAGATAAATAGGGTTGCATACAATTACGTAAAATACTCACAACAATACTACCATCACTCTAATGAGTTAGTTTGCTAGTGTTAAACACAATTAAGCAGAAGAGTAAAATTTCCCAGCTAAAGTATCTCTTCTGCTGATATAAAGCAAACCTACTAATTATTTATTCAGCCTAAAAGACTGAATATGTTTATTATTGTCAATATTTTCCGCAAAAAAGTCGCATTCAGGTATTATCATGCTCAGCGCTGTGTTTCGGTGGATACTACATCTCATACGAAATAGTTGTCAATATTGTAACATAGCAACGATATGTTGTGTTTACGGAGGCGCATAGATCAACGCATTGCGTCCAATTATTGTTTTGTGCAATAGGCATTCTCGAAGTCGGCGTGATGTCATAATAACATAAAACTCATTAGCAGCGGAGTCGAAACGTCAAAATAGCGTAATAGTCACAATCGCGTAACCGTCTGTAGCAAAAAAGAATGGTCAAAATAACGACCAGCGCCTGTAACTTTAATAATACTTATCAGACGTTTAATGTTTTGAGTTCTTTAAAAGCAGATCGTGCTACTTATAACTTCACGGTCATTGGAATAAAATCTCTATTGCAGGCAATTTTTTCGATAAAATAGTTTTGAGTGAGTAAATATGTCGTGTTTTGTTGTTTTCTTTATACAGCTACCATAGGTAGTACAATGCTGTTTGTAATAGCATGTTGACAATAATGGATACATATTGTGTTAATACATGAAACAGTTCTTGCCAGATGCTAGTATAATTTTCAAGAAAACTCGTTTTGCATGTACATTTGTGATGGGGCAACCGTGAGTACATAATTATTATTAATTACAAACGTTGGTTGAGCTACTTAATCTCCAAGAAAAGGAGTAATGCATGAAAAGCCGGTTGCTTTGGACATCTATCATTTTTCTATGATGTGTCAAAATCGTTAGTTAAGGTAGTTGCTTTCAGATCAGTAAGGGAGCATTAAAAGAGAACAACATTAATTGAAGGGAAACTAAAGTTTACTTTTTGATGTTATGCATCTAAAGGAGTTAATACAAACTAACTATTTGGAACTAAAATCTACATTTTAACGTCAGTGATTAACTCTGAATGCGGTCTCAAAGTGAAACATTCTAATAAAATGTCCGATATCCTGGAGGCTGACATCTTATTTATGGCGAGTGGATCGACTAATCATTATAAGCACTGAGCTGTGACGTCGGTTATGACGCGCCAAGTTCACACGTTTGGCCGCCGGCTTATTTATTGGTCTCTCACATTCCCATCGATTCAGAAGCTGAGTTAAACTTTTGTATCCTGAAGAAGAGTAGTAATGCATGGCATGCATGTATTGTAAAGTCTGAATATTATATCTTAATTTTAATTCTGGTTAATAACTCGTAGCACTTCTACTAAACGTTTATTGTAATAAAAGTCATATGTTAAACTCACTGATGTTTTAAATGTACAAGTGTTGTTATGGCTCAAGGGACTCCCACGTGGTGACTCAAGGGACCCCACGGTTGGGGTCCATAAAGCCACTTCACATGCTTCCATTAATTTGCATATATTTGGACATTGGCATATCCCAGCCTCATATAATTCACGAGCCTCTTAAAAGACGCACACACACACACACACACACACACACACACACACACACACACACACACACACACACACACACACACACACACACACACACACACACACACACACACACACACACACACACACACACACACACACACACACACACACACACACACACATTTCCAATTTGCACAATATTTGCAGTTGATCAATTTATCTTGATCATGTTGTAAAGTGTTTATCTCTATAACTTTGAACCTTTCTGAATAGGTTCTTCTTTGGTAATGTCCTAGGATTTCGGTACGTTGCTTGATATATCATCTTCTAAATCATGTCTATGTAAGACTACTACAGGTGCCAGCACTGATCCTTGTGGTATATTTTGAAATCGCGCCATCTATTATGTATCATGTCTTCTGTCTGTCCGCCAGTCTGTCTAGTTGATTACACCATCCGCTAAACCATGGGTTTTTAGTTTAAATAATCGTTAATATAGTGACACTTTGTTGAAAGCTTTCTGACAATTTAAGTAGACAACATCCATTGATCATACAACATCTACCCAATTAGTAATTTCTTTATAAACATAAGCGATTGGTAATCTAGACTGTTGTGTGCTCTCACCGGTTCATCCTCGTCATAGATTATAGCCCTTTGCTCTTTGTGGCGTACCAGAATTATAATTATTAGACATGGTCTATCTTTTATGAACCAATGTTGAGATTGATTTAATAATGTATGCTTTAGCGAAAATCCAACATATGGTGTCTTGAACATATTGCACCCCGTACCATAATGATGCCGTCGGTATATTTAGTCTAAGTGTTTACAATTAGCGACGAATTTGTGATAAATTCTACAATAATACATGAGATTGGTTCGTGACGACGAGGAATGTGCCGAGCCCTACACACAGGGGATTAGCTGCCGACTGATGTCACGCGACACACCGTCAAACAGCACTCCGTGGACATCGTTACCGTGGCGTCTAATGAACACACGTCCACGACAACATCTGACGAACAGGTGTGATAATCACAGTACTCACACCGCCTTTGTCGCTTCTAGACAACTCTGTCTTGAATAGCTGACAGCAGCGGGAGCATGGAGGGAACAGTTGCGGCATGGTGATGGTTAGGCGTGGTGTCAGTCCGGAATGAAGATAGCAATATTTGACAAGATTGTCATGTAATAATAATAATAATTGTTGTTGTCGTCACAGCAGCAGCACCATGTATACGTCATCTTCTCTTGAGTGGAGTGGCTATTGTGTATAGCCACTCCTATCAATATCGCGTCTGTCTGACAGGTAATCATGTACATCTACATCCATTCGATCCAAGTGGTTCTCGGTACGTCTCTACGTCTCTTACATGCACGCACACACTTACGCACGTACACACGCACGCACGCACACAAACACGCACACACACAAACACACACTCACGCACGCACGCACACACAGACACACACAGACACACACATGTACACACACGTAATAGAATTGGGCATTAGGTTATCCACAATGTTAGAATTAAGCAGCTACAAAAGTTCAACAGCTGTCATACGACAAGAGGTTACAATACATATAACTGCGGAAGCAAACTGTTTACAGATTTGTTAGATGCAACACGTTTTTTCTTTTGTCTACGACAGAAACAAAGGTGCTCTGCCCTGTGGAAAGGAAGAATAACCCTTTAGTCGACGTAAACAGTAGGCTATTACCAGAAACGCGAACTGTTTGGACCCATTCACACACAAACACAGACCAGTGATCATCGATTCGGCCACACATACCCGAGATAACCAACGGTGAAATCTTAGTCAGGCGGACTGGTCTGCCTTCACAGACACCACTTCGAGCACAAACAACTAATGGCAGATTATCTGCAATATAAAAACAACAGGTAGCAGCGTAGAGGAATCGACAAAGAAAACACTACACAAGTGCACATAGTACTTATTACAATTACCCGCTCACCGCCTCAATCTCCCGGAACCAGAGCCGCATTGACAATTCCAGTGTAGCGAGCCGAGAGTTGTCCCATGCCGAAAGTAGGCGTCTACCAAGACCGTAACAGAAATACGCATTTTTTCTAAGGGGATTTACGTCATAGTAATATTATTAAGTTAGTTGTTTCAGTTGTTAGACTACAACGTATAAACATTAAAATGTAATAACTTGACAATTATTTGCTGGAAAACCTAATAAATATAACAACAACAACAGCAACAGCAACAACAACAACAACAACAGCAATACGAAAAGGCAAACTTTTGACACGGCAGCTAATTGACGGTCAGGTCAAATGTCATAAGGACAGGTCAAATTATTCACTACCGCCTGCGCAGTACGCAAAGGACCACTTTCGACACGGGACTACTCTCGGCCCTTTACACCGACAAGGCGAGAGGATTCGACGATATCTACGACCAGCATCTTGTAGTCATGATGACACCAAAAGACCATGGTTTACCCTGCTTTTCACGAAAATGTGGAAAAAAGCGAAAGTAATTATTGCTTTCGTCAAGCCTGATATTTAAATCCGCAAGCGACCACAGATGTGACAGATCAATAATTCTTTACACAACCTCTAAGCTATTGCCGCTCGAGTTACTGTCCAGACTATTCTCAAATCTCGGATCCTCACAACCATAATCCCCCCCCACACACACTCACAGTGTCTATTGCCTGAACCGAAGCTACACCGACCAAGTGCTGTCACTTTCCGCTCATATTAAGTTTGGGTTTCAGCTAAGAAAAGAGACATAAGCTGTGTTTGCTGACCTTTCGTCACCGTGTACATGAACTGCCTGGCGCCGCGGCTTGCTCCTCAAGCTTGTCGCAACCAACTAATGCGAAACAATATCAAGACTTATAGCTTCCATGCATATAGCGAGCGCCTGTACCGAGTCCAGCTCGAACAACGAAGGAGTCTCCGACAGACGCTACATCACTGACTACCACAGAATTTGGTCCTCGCACTGAAGACTGGTTCTACTATTGAAGTCAGAAACCGAACCCAACGAAGACCGCATCCAAGTGACACTGTGACTCGGATTAGTACAATTAGTTTTCAGCACATCGTAGATTACATTCTTATGGTACGACCAACGTACCATCTACTGTGAAGTACTAAAATTGCGCCTACATTGGTTAAAAAATACCGCCTCGGAGTGCAACTGCAAGCCTTCCTTCGACTATAAGGGTAAGTCTGGCTTCCCCTCTCGCAGGGTGACTGCAATAACTCGCTGCCAGCCATCCGTCCATGGCGCGTTATGTGTCATATTTAACATTGCAACAATCCGGAAACTGTTTCATATGATGATGGGTATTCAAGTTACTTTTGATTCAGCTTAACTTGCATCAAAACGCTACAACAAACTCACAGTACTGCGATGTTTACATAATTAATTGTGTTTAAAAGAAACATGGAAACGTGTGCTCAATACCAAAGCATTACTGCTTGTAGGCTTGACATTAAGGTGTTTGTCCACTCGCCCACCGGGCAAGTGACTTGGCATTTTACCAGCCCTGGAACTGTCAATTAAACTGATGTATAAGGAGGTATGTGTGTACAAATAATCAAAATTGATCTACATGAAATACACCTGTCGTTGTATTGTTGTAACATACTATGACTGACAAAAAGTTTCCTGGAGTCTATGTTGTATATATATATATATATATATATATATATATATATATATATAAGTGCAGTCTATCTTGCTAATGCTGTTGCAAGTATCCAAGGGGCGTTATCAGGGCTCTATGTCAAAGTTCAAACTTGCGGGTTATGTTCCGAAATCATACTTATCACTATAATGCCTTATGGCCTAGGTTAAGACCCGTTTACACAAGCGATTTGTATCCGATGTTACTCTGACGGCATCGCGTGGGACTACAAGGTGTCGCACGTGACTTCACCGAGAAACATAAACAGTTGTTGGTGTTCTTCCTCCTTGTTCCCCGTTGTACATGGGTGAGGGCCAGGCACGGCACTGTCGAGCCACTCGTTCTCTTCTTTCTTTCCATAGTTTTCCATCCGCAATCCCTCATCCGTCCTTGCCACGTTGCCTGTCCACCACATCCGCCCTTGACATGTGGCTTATCCACCACACACGTCCTAACCAAGTGGCCAATCCACCTCACCCGTCCTTGCCAAGTGGCCTGTCCACCACATCCGTCCTTGCCACGTGGCCTGTCCACCACATCCGCCCTTGCCATGTGGCTTATCCACCACACCCGTCCTAACCAAGTGGCCTGTCCACCTCACCCGTCCTTGCCAAGTGGCCTGTCCACCACATCCGTCCTTGCCACGTGGCCTGTCCACCACATCCGTCCTTGCCAAGTGGCTTATCCACCACACCCGTCCTAATCAAGTAGCCTGTCCACCACATCCGTCCTTGCCATGTGGCCTGTCCACCTCATCCGTCCTTGCCAAGTGGTCTGTCCACCTCATCCGACCTTGCCAAGTGGCCTGTCCACCACACTCGTCCTTGCCAAGTGGCCTGTCCACCTCATCCGTCCTTGCCAAGTGGCCTGTCCACCTCATCCGTCCTTGCCAAGTGGCCTGTTCACCACATCCGTCCTTGCCAAGTGGCCTTTCCACCTCATCCGTCCTTGCCTAGTGGCCTTTCTACCTCATCCGTCCTTGTCAAGTGGTCTGTCCACCTCATCCGTCCTAACCAAGTGGCCTGTCCACCTCATCCGTCCTTGCCAAGTGGCCTTTCCACCTCATCCGTCCTTGCCTAGTGACTTTTCTACCTCATCCGTCCTTGTCAAGTGGTCTGTCCACCTCATCCGTCCTTGCCAAGTGGCCTGTCCACCACATCCGTCCTTGCCAAGTGGCTTTTCCACCTCATCCGTCCTTACCTAGTGGCCTTTCTACCTCATCCGTCCTTGTCAAGTGGTCTGTCCACCTCATCCGTCCTAACCATGTGGCCTGTCCATCTCATCCGTCCTTGCCAAGTGGCCTGTCCACCTCATCCGTCCTTGCCAAGTGGCCTTTCCACCTCATCCGTCCTTGCCTAGTGGCCTTTCTACCTCATTCGTCCTTGTCAAGTGGTCTGTCCACCTCATCCGTCCTTGCCAAGTGGCCTGTCCACCACATCAGTCCTTGCCAAGTGGCATGTCCACCTCATCCGTTCTTGCCAAGTGGCCTGTCCACCACATCCGTCCTTGCCAAGTGGCCTGTCCACCTCATCCGTCCTTGCCAAGTGGCCTGTCCACCTCATCCGTCCTAACCAAGTGGCCTGTCCACCTCATCCGTCCTTGCCACGTGACCTGTCCACCTCATCCGTCCTTGCCAAGTGGCCTGTCCACCTCATCCGGCTTCTCACCAATCTTACAGTTATGGCATTTGTGTAATTGAGGTTTATAAAATCTCAACCTGAGTTTTAACAGAAAAGTCACAACAAGTCCCGCACCTAACGACCACGGCAGGCACTGATTGGCTCTGCATCAACAATCGCATGAGACGGTCGTAGGCCTGGAACTTTTACCAACTCAACGACGCAGTCGTAACCACAGACTGGCCACGCCAATTGTTCTCGCGAGGGCGTTTACACGAGCTATTTGGGTTTAACTCTCGAAGGTCTATAGCCTTTTACTTCTGCATACAGTCCTTTTCTGGGCGTATTCTCCATAAAACAGCCACATGACAGTATACTGTTTCCATTTTAACTAATTGCGAATCACTACTAAAGTTCATAATTGATCAGAATGCCTTGGTGAACCAAACTGACAGATCCACCTAGTGTCAACTAATACATTCTTCTTCTTTCCTTTCTTCGTCTTCATGTAAACAAATCCGTCAAATTTTAAGATTGTTTATTATAATCGTATGTGAATATTAAACGAAGACAAATACTGATAGACTCAATACAGAATCTGTCTAAAAAGTATAATAAAGCTAAGTTCTTATATAGCGCAGTCTCCAGTCATCTGGACTGCTCACAGCGCTTTGCACTTTAGCAGAACATGCAGTTTTGGAAAAGAAAGGAAAAGGTTTGAAAAGGATGAAGCAAAAGAAATTAGATCAATTTATTCTAATCCGCTTGCAATAAACACACCATGAACTTATACTTGGAGTACAAATTCCTGTTTCGGAAAACTTTCAATAGTAGATTGACAACATTGGCTTGCATATATTTTATGGTGCATGCCATAAACACTGCCATTGAAGATCGGTCACCTTTTGTGTCTGATTCTCTGGCATATGGAGATCGGGAGGCAGTTTATCTGAACACTGCACCAACGTGACGTCATAATGATAGTGAATCATTTGCGTACAAAAGTAATGTGCTGCGCGACTTAAATTGGCGAAACATCGCCGACACTTTATCGCCAATAAAAGACGCCATCAAAAACACGCTGGATGTCTCCGTCGGGACGGACCGACTATATTGCACATGAACGATCTCATTGTCCCAAAGCATTCGTCATTTCCGTCATACTAATACCCCACTTTATTTTTATAACGGCTTGCTATTGACGTTTTAATTTACACTCTTTCCGTGTTGTTCGTCCATCGCGCCAGGTTATGGATGAGGCCGCCCGTGTTCCCTGGACAGCAGGCGCCTCGCTGCTTGGATTTATTCGCCGACTGCATCGCAATGTCGTTACGAGTCAGTGATCTCAATGTAGGCCTATTATCTACCGCAGGACACCGAGTCTTGACTGCAGTAGATCACTTCATTGCTTTCAAAGACTATTGAACCCATATTTTAACAGTTTGTTGAGCATACAGTTAACACAGGCTGTACGTTTTTGTTTTTTTCTTGACAAGAACTGAATAAGCAAATAAACATGTGTACAAGTAGAGTATCTGCATTTATTTCGCGTTTCGATGCATGCGTGAGAGTTGAGAGAATGCGCGCGCGCGCGTGTGTTCGTGCGTGTATGCGCGCGCGCGAGTGTGTGTGAGTGTATGTGGAATCGTTCACTTGTCGTTTAGATTATTTCTTTTTCCACCTCCACTCGTGTCTGTCTGTTTGACGCTGTTGTGAATTCACTCATCCCGGAATATTTACATCAACCCATTCCACGAACCAGCATAGCCGCGCCAATACCTCTGCCGGGGTAATAACACAGTTTCACCACTGCAACGGGTGCATTCACGGGTATCTTCGAAATTTTTCCGATAGTAATATAATACGTTCACGCATTATACTGCTTCCGATGTGACGCATTGGTTGAGAGGTGATCACTGTAGTGGCGTCGTCTGTCTCACGAAACAACGCTTGTCGTAGTTGCTTCATATTGGTTGATTTCCTAGCGCCTCGTACGATTTATATCCTGGTTTGTTCGAATTGATCCGGTGCCGATAGCTGAACTGCCATTGATACAGGCTCGGCAGGTGCAAAGGGTCAACGGCACAGTCTTTTAGACCTCCTGATCACTTCCTAGTATCACTAAGGCAAACGTTCCGCTTGAAGGAAGTAATTCCGCATGGAGGTAACTGCTTGTCCTTGATTTTAAATGGTGACGTAAAATGTTGAACGATGGCAAACACTACCCTCTCGACCGCGAAAAATCTCCAAAACTGCCCTCTCTCGACTGCCCTCGATGCTCTTGGTCTAATGGGATGGATGTTTGTAGGAAATGTGCAATCCCAGGCCGAAAAACACACTTCCCCAAAACACGGTACGGGCATGCAAACTCTATGTTGCATTTGAGGTGAATAACATTCATGGAAATCACGTATGACAAGGGGAGTTTGCGTCCTCAAAAAATAAAGCATACACAGAAAACACGCACGCACTCTCACACACGCGAGCTCGCGTATAAAATAATATAATAATTACACTGCATGGCGCCACGTAGCGAGTAGGGCACCATTTAAGGAGAACGCACGCCAGCATTACCGCGAAATGGTGCCGACACCTACAGGACAGTGTAAAACCACACCACGAGACTGGTCTAACAAAACGTACACAATAAATATATATTTGTATTGTAAATCAAAAATAATTTACGTGGCTGTATCACTTGTGTTATACAGTACGACACATTGCCGACACACAGTGTTCTATCTGACCGTTTAGATATTCCAGAAATACCATCGAGTTGTAGGTCTTAAACTTAACTTTAGCTGTTTTCCAGGTAGCACCGTCGACCATGAAATTGTGGTAGAGAAAAAATTATTTGTTTGAGAAATGTCAGCGAGATCCTGAGTTAGTGTGCATAGTTAGATTAATACCAGAACGACAAATATGTAACATCTATTCACATGTTTCAATGCAACCAACATCATTTAATATTATATACAAATTTAATGTCTCAGAAACAATACAATACTACATGCAATGTACAGCCCGCTAGAAAACCTGAATGGCGAGAGAGTAGGTTGGATGTGAAATATATATCTGTTGTTAGGTTATTGTTGGGTACTAGACATTCATACAAGTTTTTAAGTCTGTGTATACATCAATTAAACAATTTTGACAAAAATGTTATGCTGTGCAATTGTATGATTACTCTGGTTTCCCCAACATACATGCATGCAGCACCAAGATGGTGAATTTCAGACTGTTAGCACGCAGACTAGTAAATTTCAGACTGTTGGTGCAGACTGGTGGATTTTTTAGACTTTTGGTACACAGACTGTTGGCATGCAATTATTATGCATGCATAAATGCAATTGCATAACTCATGTCTATGAAATAGAACGAGTAATCAATAAAACACACAAGATAGTTCACAACACTGTGAGCCGAGACCACACTTACGCAATAGTCACCTCATAACAGACCAACCTAGCTCCAGCTCAGATTTGATGCAAACAAACTGACAATGATAAATATGTGTTTCCAGCCTGACAGAGTGAAAACAGGCTACCAAGAAAAATTTTCTAATCTGCCCAGTAGAAATATGGTTGTCAAGAGACAATCTCAAAATACCAGCAAGCTACACTACAAAACATTTGTTTCATGGGACAAAGGGGTTAACAGTTGTTTCAATTCCCCTCCCCAAGACATGTTTATTTACTAATCATAGTTCCTAAAGTTGTCGCCTTCAAGGCAGGCAGGCAGGCAGGCAGTCTGACAGCAGAAGTTGCTCACAAGGCGATGTAAATCAGTTTGATGTAGCAGCCTAGTAGGGGAGGGTTGTCTCAGGTTAAATGATATTCATTTTGTGTAGCACATTTGAGGACATCTCTAACATGTTACAAACCTGCAGAATGACATAGCACTTGGGCCCAACATTTCAGTTGATTCAATCAAACCTCCTGTGGAGCCAGTTAATAGTGCAAAACTAGTAGAGTATCTTTGTACTGCTTTGGTAGTGCGAAAATGTCTAAATATAAATTATTATATATAAATATTTTTACATTAGATTAATTCATCAAAATACTGCTTCTAATGACGGCACAAATCTTTACAAATGTAACAGAACATAAAACAACTAAAACACAAGAAGTAGTGATGGGCGAATATATGAGCTGTATGAAACATCAACATTATTGAAATAACACAGGGTGATAACTAATAAATAAAACTGAAATAATTCCGGCAAATCTTGTCCAATTATTAATGGGGATTTCGTTTTTTTATTTTAACAGTGCTATGTCTTGATTTGCACTGCAGTTTCAAATGCATACCTCTGCTATGGCAATGTTTAGACGGTGTCTAAAATGTAAAATAAACAACTACCCTTGGAATTGAATAGTGAGTTACGAGGCACAATAGCCCAGTGACTCCATCCTGACTTGCCAGTTGTCATTGTTTGGTGAATCCTTGTGTGTCATGCAATAGAAAGACAACTCCAACATGAGCAATACCGTGAGTCACCTAAAGCCGAGATGACTAATTCAATAGTTATAATTATACAGGTAAACCTCTGATGGTGTGAGAAATATATTATTGTTTAAGTGGTCTAGTGGAAGATTCGCATACAAGTCAAAAAGATGTTTTAAATAGTTAAAACATCGATTACAACAGTAGATTAAGATTATTGGCCGCCATGGATGGCAAGATGAATGTTGATGACAATGATGATATTATGAATGACGATAAGTCAATAATAAAAAATTCCACATTGGCACTGTTAAAAAAAATGCCACCTGACAATATCTGGCTTGCTACTGACCAAGTATGAGCACATACTTACAGTAGAAAACAGACAGGTGCTTGTGGAAATGTCCATGCAGTGTTAGGTATAACATTGCATATGACAATATAGTATATGGTGACGGATGCACTTAAAGGTTGCATGCATGTCTCGCATACAGACTGGCTCCCTGCATCGCACATTGCGTCATCATCTCTAGAACCCGCATTCCACAGACAAAACTTTACCGACTTGTGGCACGCAGATCGTACATCACACGTACAGATGACTGCTACTCAACACTTCGACACTTTCAATATGGCTGTCTTTGGTTCGATGTCTTCTCAGCGTCAAATGTCAACCATGCACAGCTGAGACCCACATTGCAATAAACACCGTGAGGACATATTTCCAATCTGGCCAGCACAATGCTGACATGACCTATCAGTATCAGTCGCATCAGTTGCAACATGTTGATATCGTCACATTGATGCCGAGGTTGCCGTTGTCGGCAAAAAGCTGTGCTATATTTGTGTCAAACACGAGACAGTCACTGTTGTTTATTGCTAGCTGTACTCCGTCGTGGATGCTGCGTGGTGTTGCCTCCCATGTCAGGCGGCGACGGTGGCCGTTCAATTCCAACCTACAACACAACCGCCATTATAAGTCTAACTGAATAAAATAATTAATTAGGCCAATCAAAATAATAATTTTTTCCTGTTACATGTTCTTAAATAGTTGCTTAGGTAGGACAAATTTTCTTTCTTTTACCATTCCCCTGGGAGCAAATATTTTAGGCAGGCATTTAAGTATATTTTGGTAACTGACTTACACCAACCAATGGGGCATCAAAGCACTTGTTTACATTAGAGACAACTGGTGAACTAATCACCATTCAATTCCTCAGGTACAAGAAGACCCTCCAGAAAACATAGCTTACAAAAACATGTATGTAAATAACTCTAAACAGCTATCATTCTTCGTTTCTTAATTATACATTAGCAATCGATAGATGAGAGGCCAACAGTCAAAGGAAGTGAATGAACATATAAAGAGAGAGGCCAACAGTCCACGGAGGTGAATGAACAAATAAAGAGAGGCCAACAGTCCAAGGAGGCGAATGAACATATAAAGATAAAGAGAGAGGCCAACAGTCCAAGGAAGCGAATGAACATACTGTATAAAGAGAGAGGCCATCAGTCCAAGGAAGCGAATGAACATACTGTATAAAGAGAGAGGCCATCAGTCCAAGGAAGCGAATGAACATATAAAGTCGAGTGAACTTCAGCACATTGGAGGAAATACACTTACAATGTTCCAAAGTTAGCATATATTAGTTTATAAACTCTTGTCAGTTAGGCGCACGCACACATGCACGCACACACACACACACAAGCCTCACCTGTAGGCAAAGTTTTCAGCTTGTTTGCGTGTTCCTATGAGCTGCACAATGGCGTAGAAGAGCTGGTTGCACTCGTACTTCTCCTGTTTCTCCAGAACTAACATGAAGTTCTGACCAAAGCATGACTGCATCATCACCCAGTCAACAGCCCCCGGCAGGTTGATGTCAGTCGCCAGGAACACAATGTCTTCACCTGTAACAGACACGTCACTAGCACTGACACTCAAACACTACATCCTCACCTGTAACATACACGTCAGTAGCACTGACACTCAAACACTACATCCTCACCTGTAACATACACGTCACTAGCACTGACATTTGGGTGAATGACACTCTAACACAACATTATCAACTGTAATGTACACATTACTAACATTTTCACTTATGTGGATATTGTTCAATGGAAACATCAACAGATGTTATGGTCAACAGTTCAGAATATAAGCTTGTTTTGTATTCATGGTGTAAACGAAGACATATGTTTGCATGTAAAAGTGCAAAGTAAGGCCGGTTCGATTGTCCCGGACGAATGGTTTCAGTGATCGGACTAGTTCATGTTTAGAGGAGCAGTCCCATCAGACTAGCTAGTATATGCTAGATGGGTGTTGTGATGGAATAAATCAAAATAAGACAGAGAATGTAAATGGCGGCTGTTTACATCCAGTTAGGATAGGTAGTGCCACCTAGCAACCATGAGTGATGAACAAAAATATGTGGAGGGGTTACAGACATTGTTACATGCTATCCCACTGTAGTTACTCCCGCATCGGGTGATTGTTTTAGCAAGTTGCCTAACGCCAGCAATAGTACTGATTGTTCAGTCATTGGCTTCAGGAAAGGAAACGGTAATGAAAAGTATCTAGGCCAAATGATGAATTTTCTACTTGTAACTTTATGCAACTGGGTCAAATAGGGGTTTAAAAAGTTGTATTCACGGTATACACGAGGTGACTGGAATGCAGCATTAGTCTTAGACTTAATCCGACAATGTCAGTCCTTCATTGCCATCAGGCTTCAAGTTCTGCTGGCACCACCTTGTCCACCACTGCCGTTTGCTGTCTCTGATTAAACTAGTCATTTCTTCTGATGACTTTGCAATTGGATCTATGAAATCACATATATTTGTTTCTATTAACGACACATTTAGTTGACCATTTAATTGAAATGAGAAACGGCTTGTTTTCTTTCTGAAATAAAACCACTTTAGTTTTACTTTTCACCATAACTGTCACATATACAGGTGTGTGTATGATACAACAGTATGGTGGTACCCGGCACATTTATTATTAAGGACTAGTAAAACAATATCAGGACTAGTTATTTCTGAGTCAGCCAGTCCGACGGACTACCTGTCAGCTAAAGCCATTGTGCACCCTGTTGCAGTTTGATTGTCCCGTGTAAACAAAACACCAACATAACACATTGCAGCAGTGACATCACTTGGAATAGAACTGATCTCGTTTTGAAGCACCTTTTCTAATAAAGAATATATATCGCCTCATCAATTGCAGTAACCGTATTACCTTGAATAAACTTTGCTACACGCATTGAAACATTGTCAAAACTACACTTTATAATAAGACTTCACAGAACATGGTATACAAACAAAGCGGACAATAACAGAAAATTACTATTACTGAAGATTTAAACTAGATTCGCAGGGGGGATTCACAGAGAAGCCGGAAACTGGAGGCATAGATAAAGACAGCAGAAATAAATCGGCAAAGAACAGCCTGGAAAACTGTTCTGAATCAGGATATAAATGCATTTGTTTAAATGCAAGGAGCATAGTAAACAAAAGAAGTGAACTAAACATTATGGTAGAAGATATTGACCCTCACATAATAGGTATAACCGAATCGTGGGCCACCACTGATATATCAGATGCCGAATTGGGACTAACAGGATATGTAATGTTTAGGAAAGATAGAATAGGAAGAAAGGGAGGTGGAGTTATTTTATATATTAAAGAATCTATCCAGGCTTATGAAATAAAATTAGAAAGAGAAGCAGATTGCGAAGAAGCTGTTTGGTGTAACATAGTTACAGGAAACTCAACGTTAACAGTTGGGTTAGTTTATCGAAGTCCAAACATAAGCATAGAAGAGAATGAAAAAATACAAAACGCTATAAGGGAAGTAAGCAAACGGAACTGTATTATTATGGGGGACTTTAACCATGGGCATATACAATGGAAATCTCTACAGAGTATGGGGAGTGAGGACCACAAGTTTTTTGTTTTAGTACAAGATAGTTTCCTTTCTCAACATGTGCTAGAACCAACCAGGGGAGAGAATGTGTTAGACTTAGTTTTGTCCTCACAGAAAGAATTAGTTGACAATGTCAAGATATGTGAGCCACTGGGGAGTAGTGATCACAACCAGATACATTTTACCATCAAAGTAAAATCAGAAAGGAATAGTAAAAAGCAGTATAGGAGAAATTTCCACAAAGGAAGGTATAAGGACATGAGGAAATATTTAGCAAAGATAGACTGGAATAACACACTGAAGAATAAGACAGCAACCGAATGCTGGAATATCTTAAATAGTGAAATTAAGTGCATAGTCGATAAATTTGTACCTTTCAAAAAACAAGGGAAACGGTCTAAAAAGAAACACTTATCGAAAGAAGCCATTAGAAAAATTAAGTATAAACAAATGATGTGGAAGTCATATAGATGTACTGGAAATGATGAAGACTACAACATTTATAAAGAAGCACTTAATCAAGCTACAGCTGAAATTAGAAATTCAAAGAGAAGCTATGAAACAAAATTAGCTAGTAATATAAAACATGACAGTAAGAGTTTTTATGCGTATATTCGAAGCAAACAGAAAGTTCAGGATAAGGTCGGTCCTCTAGAAGATAGTGCTGGAAATACAATATCAGAGGGATTCTTAATGGCAGAAGACCTGAATGAGTATTTTAGTTCAGTGTTTACCAGGGAAGATATTAGTTCACTGCCAGTACCAGAGGCTAAGTTCAAGGGGGCAGATTCAGACTATTTAGGACAGTTAGTTGTAACCTCGGAAATGGTAGCTAAGAAAATAAGGGCTATGAAGGATAATAAATCACCTGGAGTGGACGGGATTCCGCCCAAACTACTATTGGAAATTGTAGAACAAATTAGCGCACCGCTTGCAACAGTTTTCAATTTGTCATTAGAAGAGGGAGTGGTTCCTTTAGAATGGAAAGAGGCAAACATTATACCGTTATTTAAAAAAGGTTCGAGAAACAAGTCAGAGAACTATAGACCAGTGAGTTTAACATCAGTGATTTGCAAATTATTAGAAAGACTAATTAAAGATCACATGGTGGATTTTCTTGTTAAACATAACTTGATAAACCCATCTCAACATGGGTTTTTAAAAGCGAGGTCATGCTTAACAAATATTTTATGTTTTTTGGAAGACATCACTAGGTGGGTAGATGAGGGATCACCAGTAGATATCATCTATTTAGATTTTCAAAAAGCTTTCGACAAAGTACCACATCAAAGATTACTCCTTAAGCTAAAGGCCCATGGCATAGGAAATGGTATAATAAACTGGATAGAAAAATGGCTGAATGACAGAAGACAACGTGTAGTAGTTGATGGGGAGGCTTCAAACTGGAAATCGGTATTGAGTGGGGTACCACAGGGATCAGTACTAGGACCTATATTATTCTTAATATATATCAACGATTTGGACGATGATATAACAAGCAAGGTGTTGAAATTTGCGGATGATACAAAAGTGTTTAGAAGGATTAAAAGTGATGGAGACAGACAGCATTTACAAGATGATCTTGATAGGTTGATCAAATGGTCTGAAAAGTGGCAAATGCTGTTCAATTTTGGGAAATGTAAATGCCTCCACACAGGTCATGGGAATGAAGAGGTAAAATATAAAATGGGGGGTACTGTTCTAAGTACTACTGTAAAAGAAAAGGACTTAGGGTTAACCATTAGTGCTGATATGAAGGTTTCAGAGCAGTGCGGAATTGCAGCGTCAAAGGGAAATCAAATTCTTGGATTAATTAGGCGAAATATAGCGTATAAGAAAAAAGAATTAATAGTACCGCTGTACAAAACAATAGTGAGGCCTCATTTAGAATATTGTATACAAGCATGGAGGCCATATCGCAAGGACATAGATATGCTAGAAAGAGTAGAGGAGAGCGACTAAAATTATACCAAATCTGAGGGATCTTAGTTACGAAATACGCCTAAAAGAATGTGGTTTAACAACACTAGAGACCAGGAGATTGAGAGGAGATCACATAGAAGTGTTTAAAATATTGAATGGTTATGAAAATATTGATAGAAACATTTTTTTCTCAGTTAAGAAAGATAGAAGGACCAGAGGACATGAAGCTACATTAGTAAAGGAGCAGTGTAGATTAGATATAAGAAAGTTCTCATTCTCACAAAGGACTGTAAATGAATGGAACAGATTATCTCCTGATTGTGTTGGTGCTAGTAGCGTGAATATGTTTAAAAATAAAATCGACACACACCTTAAAAAGGCGGGATACATGTAGATAAAAAGTATTGGACTCTCGATAAGCCAAAAGGCTTCCTTGTCCAACTGCCATCCAGAGTAATTTTCTGGATGGCAATCTTGTTAAATCTTGTTAAAGACAGAAAGTTTTCACAGTCTGGGTGTACTAAACAACCTCTTTGGTGGATATGGCGACATTCTTGTGAAGGTTGTTGGTGTTTATTGACTGACCTTGCAGTGTGGTGATACTCTTGTGCTGCTGCATGAGGTGGGGCATCACCTGCTCCAACGCTCCCTGCCACTTACACGATGCTCCCGGACATGGGCAGCAGTACGGTCTGAAATACATACACACTCCTTTGAGTTCTTTGCCCACTTATGCAGTACACACAATGTAGATGCATATCACACGACCAGCATACATCACATTAGTGATCACATTGTCTCTCACATTTGTTTGCTTATTACATTTTAATAATAAATATGCATCTCTGAACACATTGTTATTGCACACGTATCGAGCAACCTAAGCTAGTATTACTAGCAAAGATGTCCATCCACCGGATGGCGCTACATATGCACAAACGCAGAAGACGGTTTCCCTGAGTAACTGTGAATTATCTATGTCATGACGTAACTTTGAACAGTTTTTAGTGTTAACACAACACAAGTTATGCATGAATTTTGTCAAAATAAAGTTGTTACTTTTCTACTGAAATGTTTGTAGATTCGTTGCCGAAAGTTTGGCGCCCAAGATGCAAACAATCTAGGAAGAAAACGTTAACATACACGCCTACGCCAAGAGATATATGTTAGCTTGATTATAGTTAGATATCCCCTAACCAGCAGGTGTGCACCCACCTGTATTCGCAGGCTTCCTCGTGCTCCTGTTTGTCTGTGTGAGGCAGTGTGATGGGACAGCCAGTACTAGCGTATTTACATGGAAACATCACTTGGCTTGCCACCTTCTCCATCGCAAGGTTACGGATGTTACCTTCAACACACATATTGGCCATGTATATCTGACAGCACCATATGTAGTATTTATTAATAATAGCTTTGCTACGGTCTTCTCCTTGAAATTCCCCACAGCACAAATTAAATGTTTATCAAAAGTGAATAAAAGTAATTTATTCAGAAAGAAATCCAGTAGATAGCTAGGGTAGAAAAGTACAGATATCAAGTATAAATTATATCTTTTCTAACATATATTGACAGTCATAATGTGTTTTAATGAACCAAAATAAAAAATAAAATTGTTGTGTTACCTGCTTACACATACCACCCTTGACAGCAAAATTACTTCAATTAATTGGGGTTAATTAAAACGAATAAATTTGAGTTATCAAAATGTTAGAATATATATAGTTTATACTATGCAATGATTTTAAGAGAACAAAGTCAGTCCTTACCCAATGGTCCTCGGCATGTTGGACAGGCCTGAAGTTTCGGCCGACAGTTTGAGCATACGATGTGGCCACTCTGGCATTGCATGATGGGAGGCAAGGCATAGTCAAAGCAGACGGGGCATTCAAACAGTGACGCCAAGTCACTGCTGTTGCTGGGTAAGACCGATGAAGCGGCCACTGCTGCAGCAGCTGCTGCCGCTGACACAGCTGGAGAGGGGGATAGATACAAACAAATAAACAGCTGAATGACAATGTATCAAGTAGACACACTTCAGCTAGTTTGATTCTAATCACCGTTATCACAGAATCAAGATTGTAAAGTGTTTTAGAATGACCAGTACATACTACTATAACTACATGATAAGTCCAGGGTTGTTGTATTATATAGTAAAAATATTATTGGAAACAAAACATTTAGTCATGACTCGTTCTGTGTTATTTTCAGTCATTGATTAGCTTGTAGAAGAGACCACATCATTTATATGACCTCAAACTGATAACAAACTCTGCTTATCGATTTTGCAATTGACCAAACCTTTTGTCTTGATGTGCCTCTGAACTTGGTTTTCAAGGATTTAAGAGCAATATTAGTTAACATTATTATGATTATTAATATACACACATGTTCATATATTGTGGATATTTATATGAGATTACTCATTTGAACAATACAGTTTGTGTTGTAAGAGACTTACCTGATGGTACCTGACTGTGTACTTTTCCCACATTGCTGGCTGATTGTCTACTCATGTTGCCACCGACTGAACACATCCAGTCAAGTCTCCTGTCACAGAAAGTCTACCGTATTAACCCCCAATAGATGCGCAGTGCGTAAGTGCAAGGGCTTGGGTGCGTGTCCATTAATTGATCATACTTGACATACGTTAACACACGTTGTCAGTGGTAGGCAAATGCACAAATTGCATACATCACATGTCACACATGTACAACTCTAAAACAGGCAACACATAGCAAAGACAAAGATTCAGCAAATTTACCAAAACATCAGGCACTCAGTTGATTTTATCATCAGCTCAGATTGTGTGCATGCATCTAACGAATTCCAGAATTATGGAGGGGCAGTGTCATCTAATTTCATAGGACAGTTTAGCCAAATGCGCTTCATATTGGGCATATCATGAAGAGAGCACATCACCAATGAAGAATTGATGAGGAGGGCAGGTCTGGGGATATTAAATGACATTGTCAAGTGTAGGTGAAGGAGACTAGCTGGGCATGTATTACGTCTACCGAGGGAGAGACTTGCACATGTACTATGATGTAGCGATGGAATGGGTATCAGAAGGTGGTAACAGGAAGAGGAAGACTGATTAAGACCTGGTGCAAGACATTTATGGAAGACTTGGCAGAAATGGGAATCACCTGGAATGAGGCCAAAGGAGTTGCAAATGACAGTACCAGATGGAGGAACCTCATCACGCAATGTCCTGAAAGTAACAGGAGGAACTAAGTCTAAGTGAGTAAGTTTAGCCAAAACTAGTCTATTTCCCCTCAAAATATTTAGTAAATAAACAATGATAATTTCAGTAATTAATTACTCCAAATAGTGCTTACGCTGTTACAGTACAGAAATGTTGTTCTAGTAATAATTTAATCATTTCTATCTTGTGGAATGCAGTTGTGCAGTGGCTAGAGCTTTGGACTCTCGACTGAGATAACCTGGGTTCTAATCTTGTGCCTGGGTGTCAATCTTTGGGCAAGTTCATTCACCCGGCCTACATTAGTCCAGTTCACTCAGCTGTATGAATGAGTACCTGGCTATAGACAGTGGTGAATATTTGTGTATGAATAATCTCCGCACATTAATTGCAGCATGGCTGGTGTTTGCTTGAACAGGTCTGCCAGAGAGTAAAGTGTAAGATGCTCTGAGTAGTCCTGAGGACTGGATACTGCGCTATATAAGAACTTAACTTTTTTATCTTAAAATAATGATTGTAGATACAAACTGAACCTAATATATTTACCTGTGCATATATAATTTACTGGTCTGCCCAAATACATGTATGTACGTAGGTGTGCGTGTGCGTGTGTGGGGGTTGATATAGTCATCGGACCTGCATTGCCAAAACCTTATGATAGACTTATCTTACTACAAAATAGTAAAAATCAACATAGATCTAACAAAACATGTCCAGACTGTTTGGAACAAAAACCTGTAATGAAAACAACATGGCTATCTCAGCCCACATAGCGTGTCTTTTCCTTGTCCCCAACCACAGCCCAACCAGTGTATTCGTCGATCTTGGAGTCAAAACTTGGTGTTGATTCAAAAGACTTTGATTGATGTTTCTGGGTGCTGAAAACGACTAGTAGAAGTTATGCTGCATACCAGTGGGCTTGTTTATATATTATATTATAAACACAACTCGGCGAACTTGAAAGTTCATGAGCTTCTCGAGTTTACCACTTGTAAAATTTATGCAACTGGGTCAAGAAGAGGTTACAAAGTCGTATTCATGGAATACATGAGGTGATTGGAACGCAGCATAGCCACAACAACTAGGAGTAGGACTAGTTGGATACCCGACTAGTTTACTGTTCAGAAACTTCAGTCGTTTGTCTTGGGCTTGGAGTTGGACTTGGTCGAATTGTAACTGGAATGTTAGATCGATTTCACAGTGCGTATGCTTTGAAATGTCTTTAAATCGTCATAGTCAAAACAGAATGACTACCTAAGACAGAAACATTATGACTAAGGCAAAGCAAGCCACTAAATTTGATTATGAAATTGCAAGCAAAACTGACACCGAGTGTCAGTGTCGCCATTTCTACCGAGTATCACTTTGTATGTGATATTTACCTTGTTTTTGACGACCCTTGTAAACTCAGCTGTTGAAAATCAACAACATATATTGTAGAGTAATGCTACCGCTTCCCATATATATATAATTGCATCTAATAATTAAACAATGTCCTATTTTAAGCAAGTTTTTTGACATGAAAGTTCCCAAACCTTTCGGTGTACCTTGTCACCAATATTTGCGTTGATGACCTTCCGTGCTTTGTGTACAAAATCTACGACGTCATCGAAACATGTGTACGCTTTTCTGAATCAGGTAATTCAGGTTGACAATTTAAAACTGCCGATGTTATCAAGCTTATCCTTAATATTAACGTTGTTTATGTATTTGTTGCTGAAAAATAATAACAACTCTCAAAATCAAGATGTAAGGCGGAGCATTCGTTACGTTACTTCAGTAATATAACAACTCTTTCCATAATATCGCCCAGCCTGGCATAGCCATAGCGAATTATAGTCGGAATGCCCCACTGCCTGAATGCACCACTATCTGAATGTACAAAACCTAGTCGCAATGCTCCAACTGCATAGTCGGAATGCTCCAACGGCGTAGTCACAATGCTCTAACGGTCTGGTCGCAATGCACCACTTTTGGTCGGAATGCCCCACTGATTGTAATATTGTAAAATGTATGCATATATAGATAATAAAATTATATATATTAAAATATTAAATGCATAATTAATATAGAAATAACATGTTTCGTTGACTTTCTGTACATTCTTGAAAGTAAACTATGTTTTGTCTTCGTATACACGTGTATGATCGTATTAAATAACCTATCGTGAAATATCGATTACATATTTGTCCTTTGATGTGTAGAAGTCATGTAGTAAATGCCTAATAGGCATCCTGCTCATGCGTTGAGCAGATCTTTTATGTTGGTTGTTTTGGATGTGTGCTCATATTAATTGGCTAGCTACTCTGGCATTGTTTTATTGAGCAGGTCGGTTTGTTTGAATAACGGCATTGTACCAAAAAGATAGTACAAAGTATATATATGTGTGTGTGTGTGTGTGTGTGTGTGTGTGTGTGTGTGTGTGTGTGTGTGTGTGTGTGTGTGTGTGTATATATATATATGTATATAATACATACAATATTAAATAAAACAATAAAGATATATATACTATTTTCGATTTATATATATATATATATATATATATCAGAGTTACGTGTTTTATGTTTTAATGCATGCATGTTTACGTTTTTATATTATTTATTATAATTTTAAAACAAATATTTTTATATTTTTATTTATTCTTTGTACATATGTTGAACGATTGATGTAAATGATGCATGAATGGCTCGGCTAACGAAAATAGTGTAAACTAAGTATGTTACCGAATATAAATAGAAATTATTAATCAGTCAATACACTAATAAAACAATTATAGTTACTATATTGTTTCGCGGAAGTTTTCGTTTTGATTTTCTAGAAATAATTTAAGGTTATATTTTCTTATAGTGTAGACATTCATTATTAAATTACACTGAAATGATGACATACCCTTGTATTGTTTCATTGAACATACCGTTTTGTTTGACTAACGGCATTGTTGAAACAACTCGTCGGACATTAGCAGCATCTAGGTGAAGTTGGCTTCCATTTGACTTTGATGACATGAAGGCTTACTTGGGTAATCTAGTTCTTACTAAGTTCTCCTTGAATGCTTTGAAGAGAAATTAGGAACTGAGCAGATCTTGCGTGTCAGATTTCTGTTAGTATAATTATTGCACTACGTTACATTCTGAATAACAAGAAAATAGAATTTCCTTTAAGAAACGGAATTGATCACTACTGGTCAGTAAATAGAATATATAGTACATTTTATTTTATCGCTATAATAATGTTCAAATATTAATCTTGTATCAAGTGTTCTTAGATCAACGATACTTATTCCTATTCGTCAGTAAAATGATATACTCTTTGAATTCTCAATTTGTTACTCTTTTTTATACATCATGTTCAAATCCTTTTCATGTGTCAAATGTATCTACATCATAGATACTTGTTCCTGTCTGATGATTGATGGCATCAAGTCCGCATTGTCTATAATTATAGTAAAACATGCTTATTAGCAATTATCTTTTAAGTACATGTATTATGAAAAAGGAAATGCTAATTATAAGTATTATACTTCTTGCATTTCCTGTTCTTATGTTTTATGTGTAGCGAACGAATCAGCTCAAACACATGCGATGATCTAGTAATAATAATAACAGTATTATTGTATATGTATACATCATGGAGGTCTTTATAAAAACGAACTACATCATAACTACAAACTATTCTACATATTTGCCAAGTTCCGTTCTTTTATCACCTAATTCACAATAAGTTGTATATTTTTTAACTATGACACCCACCAAAGTGGGGCATTCCGACCAAAGGTGGTGCATTGCGACCACCCCATTGGAGCATTGCGACCAGGCGGTTGGGGCATTCCGACCACGCGGTTAGAGCATTGCGACTAGGCAGTTGGTGCATTACGACTGGTGCATTCAGGCAGAGGTGCATTCCGACCATTACCCGCCATAGCTATCGTTAATCGCGCTATAGTACCTCCTGGCTGATTGCTTTGCGAAACTCTGAATTTAAGCACAGCCTATGACTATGTCTATGAAATCGCTCACTAGATCAGCGCCAGTGGTTGACGGCAAGTCAGGTGGTCATAATAAAACTAATTTCAAACAACCGTGGCTCATGTTACATGCAATGTTTAGGAAGTAAAAGCAATTATTTGAATACACAATTCCGCTCAGCTGCTCGTGTTAATGAGTGAACGGATCATTATATATTGAGATTCCCAGAAGTCGTTTATCAGTCTTCAAATTGGGGTGGGTATTTGCGGGTGATGCAGTCGCGACTGATGAAGTCAATTACTAGTTTGATTCAGCTAACTTCCGCTCTTCACGTAGGAGATCTGCCAGGGCTAGTTTTGCATGGCAAACAGCCCTGGCTTGCGAGGATGCCATATACATGGGCATCCGCCATCTTTAATAAGTTTTCGTAAACAAGACTTCGAGTAAATAAAGATACGTGCGTCGATATAGATAGCCACATACGTGCGTTGATATAGATAGCCACATAAACAGTGTTAAAACCAGGCTGTCTACAATAGCTGGAGTAATGTATAAACTTAAAGCAAGTCATATCCTAGGAACCAATAGCTTACTTACTTTGTATTATTCACTCTTCTTACCAATAATGAGTTACTGTTGTGAAGTTTGGGGAACTACGTATATCACCAATGTTCATTGTATTACAATCTTACAAAAGAGGGTGATCAGACTGGTATGTGGTGTTGATAGACTTCATCATACTCCTAAGCTATTTTATAGATGTAGAGTACTAACATTTCAAGACCTAGTAGATTTTAAGATCTTGTCAATTATGTATAGAGCGTATAACAATTTACTAGTACCTCAAAATTTGCAGTCTTTGTTTACAAAACAGTCTTCTTCACACTCATCCGGAGTTCAGTATCAATAGGTCAGACAAAGTGTTCGAACAAATGTAAAGTTAGTGTCTATCAATTTATGGAGTAAAATGCTGGAATTCATTGCCTTCCAGTACTGCCATGAAGCCCACATTTCATGCATTTCTTTGCACATTAAAAAAGTGCATTATTAACAAATATATATATAAAATACATGTCACTGCTAAAAAAGTAATACTGTTGTAATATGCTGCGAGTCAATATAAAATACTGATTATCACAAAATTACTATTATTAATGTGTATTTATGTAATCTTTGTTATGTGTTGCAAGCAGATAATTCATAGAGGTATACAAATATAAGAATTTTCTCTTCAGTATATCCCTTTATTCTGACATAATTATTTCTTGATGTATGACACTTTATGTATTGTTCTTATGTTGAAAAAATAAACACAATTATTATTATATTATTATTTCTGTGTTAATGTGCCTGTTCTTATGTCAGTTATAAGCATATTTTGAGACATATATATATATATATACATTCGTAAGTACCTATATGCTTATACAGTTTGCTATTTATAGTATTAAGTTGATACAATTTTTTGCTATTTTAGTAAACATTATTTTAGAAAGTTGTTTTTGATTGGAAAGTTTACGTCTATGGAATGTAGCAGAGGATCTTTCGGTACATCTATGAATATCTCTGTACAGTCGATGATTGTCCTCAGATATGGCAGATGTTTGAACCTCTGGGGGTTTTGTCGCAATTATGTGTTCTTTAATCAGCCAAACTATTAACAGTTGAAGCACCTTGCTCATTGCAGTCAGTCATGCATTGAATACTTGGCTACAGAGGCTGGGTGATATCTCAAAGTGAGATCCTTCTTCAGCAATCCAAATCAAAGCCACATTAGAGCCAACAGAAGTGCATTCTGACTATTTAATTTCCTCTGGGGACCAAACTTTCTTTGGCTTCAGCTCCTAGACCTTTCCAACGACGTTTCACATATGGCGCAATCAGATCATGTAGATCGAGAAATAATCCACGCGATTGTAAGCCAGGGTAGAATTGTGTCTGATTATCCGTTGTTAAGAGCTCACGCCACATCTTAGATCCATGATCCCTTGATTTTGCTTTCAGTTTCGCCTTCAACATGTTATTTTCCCTCTGCATCTTATTGTTTTCTGTCTTCAGTTTACGTACTTGTGAGAGGAGGAGGGCTATTAGAAATCTGGCCATGATGTGTGACTGTGACCGTGACGTTGAACTGGGCTACACTGCAGTCATAATCAAGATGAATAGCTGTTGACTGAGCAATTTCAGTAGCCAAATTCTGCTTCTTATGTCTCTTCTCCCTCTCCAGAGACTTCTCACTGGGACCAACATTCTTCACATGACCCAGATTTATCTCAGGATCCAGGTGGGACTCGGTTGGCTTCCCGTGGATGAAGTGGCTCGAGCATACACAGTGATCTTTTTTCAGCTCCAATAAATGAAATGAATGTTTGAGATCAGCCCTAGAGAATGCCGATATCCACCTCTTCCTCTTTGGCAAATCCTTCTCTCTTCGCATTGGGAAGCAGAAGAGCCTGAAATTACAGTAGTGAATAACAATTAGTTTTCATGGTAGCAATCTCTGATGTTGTCACATACAGTATTAAAGAAAAATGTATCCGATCATTTTTGTTCACATCAGTTCAATAATTACAAATAGTATATCCATTTAGGCAATAACATTTTGCAGTGTTATGATGGACAATGATCACTGATGATTGGTGATAGGCCTATGTCCCAAGACTCCAGTAGGATGCTAATTATGTGACCTTGTGAACATTGATCTACTCGTATAATGGCATTTTCATCATATAGGATTAAATTTAGTAATTTACATATCTCCATTACATTAATTGTGTTACTCAAAGGGATGTTGACATGAGCATCCTGGTGCCCCATGATGCGCCCCGTGTTGTTGGCTTCCTCCATCGCAACAGTCTATTTAACCTCATTGGAGCAATCCAAGGCATGGCAAAGTCTGCTTGTTGAGCCAGTCTCTGGGCACCATTCTGGACCATCCATCATGTAGAAGACCGAGAGATGGCTATAATTGAAAAAGGAACATAAATTAAGATGTGGTCTCCCAAATGTACCCTGGTAGTCCCAGTTGTTCAGAATTACATGTACATGAACCATTAGAATTGTAAGTTAGGACCTGATCATAAATAGTGTTCAGGCACTGATAGGAATCAAATTATCGCCCAACGACCAAACATGGATGAACTTTAAATAGCCTTAAATGAAAAGATAAGATTGAATATTCACTTAAGAATAAGTTAGAATACTGCATTGTTCATTTATAGACACCTTGGTATCCCGTAAGTCTGATTTATATCATAAAATACTTGGCTTTAATCACTTGAATAGGCAACACCAAAGTCTTGTATCCTGTATTTTGCTTTGTTCTCGTACCCACGTGCGTTTATTTACTCGCAACTCTGATCTAGGTGAAGATGGCGTCAGAACCGTGTCTCCGTGTATTGGTGCCAGTAAAAATTATGCTGATGTACATGAAGTGTCAAGCCTTTTTTGAGACTTGCACACTGTTCTCAACCGGTATTCTATGCATTTATAATTCAAATATCAAAAAGTATACTATACATTTCGTGAAAGGGCAGACAATTTTCTATTTAATAGCAAGAATTAAACTCACATTGGACTTGGAGCTGTAGTTGAAACTTGCAACATTTCGATCCATCTACAGCTGATCTTGATCACGCACTGATGTTGTAATGTGGCTAAGATTTTCGCGGAATGATCTGGTTGTAGATGGCGGGCAGGTGGTTTCCCTGATCTCAGTTCATTGTAGGGCTCTCTGTTTGATGTAGTTGGTCTCCTTTACTTTTCTCTTGTGCCAGTTCTGTTCTCGGGCCAAGACCTTGGTGTTATCCATGGACACTGAGTGTCTTGTGGCCAGACAATGATCTCCCACTCCTGTAAGCTTATCCAGGTTTGTATGTTCCTTGAACCTCTGGCAGAGTGGTCTTTTGGTTTCACTGTGGCTGCTGTTGTTATCACAGGTAATGTGATAGATAGTTCCACACTGGTGTTATTTGGAGGTTTTGAACAGACGGTGTTGGCGGGTTTATGGTACAAGTGCACGTCCGAGTTGTTCTGACAGCCCTGCTACGTATGGTAGTCCCAACATGGGCTGGTTCAAGTTCATAGTTTTTGCACTGTTGTTGTTAGTAGGTGGTCTGTTCTCACTGGACGGCGGGACTTAAAGCACCCATGCTGGATAGTTATTGGCTCTCAGCTGTGGACATGTGCAAGTTTAGATTTTCTGTCTGCCGCTGTGGTGACGTATTGACGTGCCCTGTTGGTGAAGGTGCGTTTGACCGACCTGTTGTGAGTTAGGGCGTGGTGAGATTTGAAGTTGAGGTATTGGTCAGTGTGTGTAGGCTTCCTATATATAACTTGGTGGATCCTTCGTCTTGTTTGTGTATGCAGAGGTCTAGGAGAGGGAGTTTGCTGTCTTTCTCTGGTTCGATGGTGAAATTGATGTGTGGATCGATGTTGTTGATATATTCAGTGAACTCTTCCACATCATATTCATGGAGTATGGTGAATATGTCATCCACGTAGCATAGCCACAGCAAAGGGACTTGTGGTGCTGTAGAGATGGCTAGTTTCTCAAAGTGTTCCATGTAGCAGTTAGCTACTAGTGTGGATATGGGTGACCCCGTGGCTGCCCCATGTGTCTGCTGGTAGTATACCCCATCATATATGAAATAGGTGGCGTTCAGGCAGAAGTCTAGGAGCTCCATTATCTGTGAGATTTCCATGCGGCTGGCTAGGGTATTGCCATCATGCAATTTTCCAGTGATTACTTCCAGTGCCTTATCTACAGGAAAATTGGTGAAGAACGCTGTGATATCATATGACACCAATTTCCATCCAGGTGGAATTTCCAGCCCATTCAGTTTGTCAACCAGTTCCTTGGTGTTTTTGATGCTGTAACTGTTCTTACCCATGAGGGGGTAAGGATGTTGGCGAGGTATTTAGCTGCGTTGCATGTTATACTACCGCAGCTGGATACTATTGGCCTGAGAGGTGTGTTGGCTTTGTGGATCTTGGGGGTCCCATATAATTTGGGGGGTTCTTCAGAGTCTGGGTATAATTTCCAGTACAGTCTGTGATCGAGCCACCTTTCTTCCATCTTCTCAAGTTTAATCTTGGAGCCATGAACAACATCTTCCATACATTTTCTATTTAGTTCCAAAAAATTAATAGTCAGATGACACAACAGTCAACTAACATACCTGGTAACTTACTTTCACTATACATATGCTTAGATTGTCACCTGATGCATTTTGCATGTTAAACATATAAAATGTTGTTTTTGGTTACGACTTCCAGTTTATTTTCCCTGTCAAACTAGTGCAAATCTAAGCAAAGTTTTTGTAATAATTAATTGTATTTGTTAATTTAAAATGATGTCAGACACCAGCCAATGCTAGTACATGTTGCAAAACGAAATCAGCTGCATAGCATTTCTTTTCAAAGCCAGTGATGAGGGAAATTGGTTTGGGGATCAACTTTGTAGCATTTTGAATGACGCAAACATGTACAGTGTAGTATAGACATTAAACAAGTAGACCTTGCAAGCAGAATTAATGTCTCAAGTCAACTTGACTGAAGACAAGGGCTGCAGACTGTATAGTTAATGATTCGTCAATCCATCAATGAATCACGACACTTCTCATGACATGCTATAGGCCATGTAGGCCTACGTGCATGCTCTTTATTGCCAAATGTTGGTCCATGAATTATATATATCATTTCAATAATCTACTATACACACACATGCGCGCGCATACACACACAGACACACATACCATTAGATAGAAATCTATGCAATTGGTCATAAATAATAAATATAATGTGTTCTGCCAAATAATAAGCAACTATGAAAAGATGTCACTAATCACCGTGTAAAGTACCTCCTTGTCAACCTGTAGCTGTGTCATTAAAGCAAACATTTTCCAACAAGTTTCAAATGGAACCATGTATCAAGGCAAGAATATGCATAGTTATAACATTTAGTGTACATTCTAGAAGAGTGCCTTTAATGGTTAAAAAGTTTGTTTCTGACAGTATTTAAGACATACATGTAAAGGTACATCATCGTAAACGGCTTTGTATCTAGTCCTCTTAGATTACCCAGGACATCTGGCTCTGAAACTCAAAGTGCTTTACCAGCAAATGTGTTTTTTTCATGACAGCATCTTGGGGATACTTTGTCTTTACAGTCAGTGGATGGAATGCTATTGTATGTTTCAGTCAACACAATACTCGTAAACTGCTGGTTGCTTGGCTGGTGATCTACGAGAGATGAGAATTGACAACGGACATGCCATGGCCGATGAAGCTGACAGACCTGCCGAGGAGCTGGGACAGACGACAAAGAATGCCATAGAGGCAGCGATGGCCAGCTCGGAACAAACTTATGAAGGTTTTCTGCAGTGTTTCACACATTTCACAGCAGGTTGGTGTATAGTGGAAGGCTGCACAACCTAGATACAGTGGAACCCCGCATTACGGTCACCTCGCTAATACAGCCACCTCACAATTAAGCTCACCCTAGGATAGTAAAAGTAGTTCACATATCAGGCAGTGGGTTGGTCACAGATGGCTGCCCAGCTTGGGAAAGTAGATTCAATTGGTTGCATTATACATATTTTGGCTTTTTGTATATCTATAATGATATGTGATATATAGAGAACAGTTTTAAAGACATTGTTTATATGATCAGTGATGTCTCAGCAATGCACTTAAATATATAAAGTACCACAATTTTGTTTCAATTGAATCAAGTTCCATACTTATATAAAGTACCACAATTTTGTTTCAATTGAATCAAGTTCCATACTTATATTGATAGCAAGTTTGTTTAAACAATATCAGTTAACGAATATGTACTGTGCAGTCTTTTTGTATGACTGCATGAAAGGACTTTCATTGTTGAATTTATTATGGAATGTCTTGCTTCTCTATTTCTTTAGAGGACATAACCCTGCCAGCAGATTACATCTTGAGACATGCTAACCTGCAGCCACTTGTTTCTCAAGTGTCTGGCCACACAGACAGTATTGAGGCTGCAGCCATGTCGGGGGCCTTCACATCTTCACACGTTGGCCCAGCAGATGCACTAGAAGAAGTCGTTAGTGATGTTGATATTTATGCAACTAACTAGCTGAGTTACCCAGCGTTGCCAACGGAAAAAAGGCACTCATATACATCCTCAAATCATTTGTACTGAAATCTAAAAAAGTATTGGTGACATAATTATGAACACTGAAAATAAACCAAACCTCAAATGACCAACATTTGAGTTGCAGACACACCAAACCCATCCCAAATGTTTCCAGCCTACCCGCATTAATAAATTGTAACTGGTCACTGGCCTAGTTGTTTGGACAACCTTTTGCCAGAAATCGCACGCCCTCACCCGTGTAACAGACGTAACCAGCAACAGGCAGCAGGGTTACGCGTCCGAGATTTTGTAAGATTAATAAAATAATAACTAATACATTTGTCTGCATACACCCAGTGAGGCAGTGACACATTTGTACATGGCATACTTAATTGTACAATGATATAAAAAACAAAAAATTCCGTGACTGGAACTATCAAAAGTAGCATGGGGCTGATGCGGCGAAATGCTTACGTGACCAGCGATAAGTAGACCTAGTGCATGTTAAGCGCTGATTTCCAAATGTCAATAACATTAAAAGTATTCAAAATGTTGGCATATATCTGGCGACATATTTGTAGATGGCATCATTTTCTTTACAATGATATAGAAAAACATTAAACTCTGTGGCTGGAACTCCACGTACAGCCTTTTGAAATATTGAGATGTGGCTGACGGAGACATACAAACAGAGAACGAACTGTTTTATAATATAGATGATAATACTTTTTTAATTTGTTAGGAAATAAACTATTCATGTAACATATTATGTTGACGTTTGTGTACAGTTTTAGCTGCCATAAGTTTGATTGAATTGGCTGATTATTATTAGCTACAAAGAGCAATTATTAAACATTAACACATCCAGTGGCATCTGTGATTGTGACAACATGTAAACAAGCGAAGTGATTATTCCATTAACATTGCAGAATCCTTGCATTGACTAAAAATAAGTTAAATTTAAAATATGTGTAAAATTTTATTTATAATGTTTTTTTATATAATAGTTGTGTTTTGCAGATGTTAGATGAAGGAACAAAAACACAAGACATACTGGTGAGGTCAAAGGCCACAGACCGTCTCCATCGTATTCAGGTAGGTGACAAACCAAACTTATAAACAAGACTTTTACGCAGTCAAAGCATTATTTTGTAATTTTTTGACACATCTAATTATAGCAAGTGTTGAGTGTGCCCATGTTCAGAACTGTGCACATACATCATCTGCTTGAAGAGCAAATATGATGTCAGACAACAACACATCACTTCCTGTCAGCAATGAAATATATGTGTCAATGCTGTATTTGTGTTAAACCAGGTAAATTTGACACGTAGTATCAGATGTGTTGTTGAAGACCATGTCATGTTCCACAGTTGAGCAAGATGATTTGTTGATGTGAGCCACACGTTAGAATGTCCTGTGCATCACACATCTTATGTAGTATTGTCTTTATCAATTCAGGTTGATAATTTTGTGGATGCTGCTGACAGTGACAGTGAGAACAGTTGCAGCTCATTGTCAGAAACGTCTGATGACAATGAGTTCTATGACACATATGAAGCAAGTTTCGCAGCAAAGATTGAGCAAAATACAGGTGGAGGTAACCTTTTTTTAACATAATAATAACTACATAGATATCCTAACTATACAAATCTTTTTTACACAGAAATTTACCCATTCACATAAAATAATTAAGATGGTATTCTTCTGTAGTTTCACATATATGAGCCTAAGTTGGCTTGTGTAAAGTCAATATTTCATTTTATATTAACAAACACACGTGAACACACACACACGTGAATATACACACATGTGAACACACACACACACACACACACACACACACACACACACACACACACACACACACACACACACACACACACACACACACACACACACACACACACACACACACACACACAATTACCTAAATACTACAAAAATTTTGATTCTTATAAATAAGATCTTTAAGATAAAAATATTTACCATGATAGTAGCAATGATATCCTGTTAATTGTATATTCACATAAACATGTTTGTGAGTCATCATATCCTGCCATTCTTGTCCTCCCAGCCCAAGGTAAGACCACAACTAACACCTCTGTTGCTGGAGCAGTCACCACAGCATCTGTTCAGGGTGGCAAAGTGCAAGCAACAGATCATCATGACAAGAGCAGCGATTATGAAGCTCTGGATGAAAAGGATAAAGGATGGGCTTCTCTTCAGTGGGATCAGAGACCGAACCCAGGGGAAGTGGAATGGGATCTAGCTGATCTACAGGCAGATGCTGACTTGGAGGGAAAGGCAAACATTCGCCAACTCGATTTCTCAGCTAGACTGTCTGCTGTAGGAGACACAACACCGCAGGTTGGTATTGATTGGAAAGGACAAATACTTGTCTGAATTCTGTGTTGACTCAACAGAACTTTCAACACTCTCACAGTGTCTTCATCAGCATTGTAATGTGCTGCTCTTGATAGTTGTTGGTGATTCTCACGTGACAGCAGTTCTAAGAATATCATTGTCCTGTGTATCTGTTGATTGGTTGCCTCTCTCGAATCTCAATGGCTTCGCTGATCTTTTTTGTCAGAAGTCCTCTAGTGAGCACTTGTGTCACTACGGGGGTAGTGTCTTTGGCTGTGATGTCACGTCCTCAAAGTCCATGATCACAATCAATGTCCTCAGTGCTGGTGAGGACACCTTGAGGCTGGTACATTGACCTTGTACTTGTTTCAGGACGTGGCATGTCCAGAGGTGTCATGTGATGAGGTCGAGCCATTCCAATTGGATGATGACTTTGACTATGACAACGTGGTTCTGTCCTGCAAGTATACAGCTAAAGAGATGGGTTTGTTGACCCAACTGAGACAGGCAACAGCAGCAGATAGACAGGTGAGTTAGAGGGGGTTGTTGATATAATTCACTTGTGAATGCTTCCCAGAAAAGTTTAGATGGTGTTTGGATTAAATTAGTCTGCAAGGAGTGCTTTGAACAGTCCTATGGATTGGACGCTGCACTATATAAGAACTTACCTTTTTATTACATAGGTGCCAAGTCCAATGTTGCTTTTGTCTACCCATCTTCAACGTTCTAACACTAATTTACTATCAAACTACCAATTTCATTATTATAAAATTCCAAGTCCAAACATATCACCAATCATCTCATAAAAATGCACCCTTAAAATCTTAAAAACTAAGCGAAATGAACGTTTTTATTCCTAATCTGAATGAAATAGACTCTAAAAATAGGGCCCTAATATTCAACTTATTTTTTTAACCCCCTCCATCACCCTGTTCAAGGCCCCTTATGGTCGTGCTTTTCTGCACAGTTTTTGCGACACCTAGTGGTCCAGGTGACGTCACCGCAGGTAGAACCGCCAAGATTTAGTATGGCGCACATCTGTCCGGATTGGTGTTACAGGCCGAACCTAAAATTGCAATCGCAGAATTTAATATTATTTTATATCACCATAAAGATAATAACTTTACCTCACTTTTTGAGTTATTGCCATTTGAACATTGCGAATACTCAAACTTGCAATGGGATTTAATATTTGTTTGACATCACTGTAAAGATAATAATCATACCTACAAATATGCCACTGGATGTACCCATGATTTATTTTTAGTTTTTGAGTTATTGCCGTTTGGACATCGCAAATGCTTATATGATGCAATGCAAGGTTGAGCATTCCCAATGTTCAGAAGGCTATAACTCAAAAAGTTAACATAACTCCTGCGACAAACTTGTAGATAAGATTATTATCTTTATGATGATATAAGAAATATAAAAATCCGCGATTGCAATTTCATGTACAGTCAAGCCAAACAGTCAAACAACAAACCGCACCGTCGCTTGCCGTACTAAAGGATAGGGCCCCCACAGCGGTGCTGCCTGTGGTGACGTCAGCAACATCTGATGGGCTGGTTGCTTTGTGACATGCAAATGACCACATTTGAGCGGGCTTGTGACATGAACAGGCTTTATATTTGGCACATTACTTGACAAGAGTATTAAGTTTACGTATACAGTTTCAAAGACATACAAAATTTAATTTCACTTAGTCTTTAAAGTGAAAAATTATTCTGTCGAGAGCGAACCCACCATCTACACTCCCACCATAACGACAGCAATATGACATCATGGAAAGTTATTGCAATATAATAATTAACTCTTACATAGCGCCGGTATCCGCCGTAGAGGCGCTCATGGCACTTGCACAGTATTTCACCATTGGTGACTTTAAAGTAGTAATTTTAAGAAAAGCACCATTCTAAAATATAATGTGAGCAACGTTCTAGAAATTATAAAATGAGTATCATTAATTATACATCATAAAATCAACAAAAAATATTGTTATTAATGTAATGTAAACTCGTTAATACAACCTTTCTAAAAATCTATATATTATCTAGTATACACAATAAATGTTACGATATTATAAGTAATATAATAAATACAATAAAATGATATTCATACACAGTATAAGATCAGTATTATACAATGTCCACACCATGTCTTATTCTAAGTATACTTTAAAGAGGTGGGTTTTAGGGCTGTTTGGAAGGTGTTGATTGTTGTAGTAGCTCTAACATTGTTTGGAAGGTGTTGATTGTTGTAGAAGCTCTAACATTGTTTGGAAGGTGTTGATTGTTGTAGTAGCTCTAACATTGTTTGGAAGGTGTTGATTGTTGTAGTAGCTCTAACATTGTTTGGAAGGTGTTGATTGTTGTAGTAGCTCTAACATTGTTTGGAAGGTGTTGATTGTTGTAGTAGCTCTAACATTGTTTGGAAGCGCATTCCAGATCTTTGCTGTGGATACTATAAATGATTCTGCTCACCATATTTCTCTGTACCTCTGGGATCTTAAAATATTTACCAACTTTATTGTAAAAAAAATGCCTGGGAATCTAAATACTTTCATACACTGATAATAGGACAGTTTGGTTTGTGCTGCATGTTTACATACTATATTTGCCTTCCAAATAAAGACGTCTGTCATGGCTCATCCAGGATTACCCAATTAGTCAGAACAAATCTGCATAATCATCTAAATTTGTTTACATCTCTCTGGATAATTAATCTGGCACTAAAGTACATAAAAACTATAAATCCATAGACTGGGTAAACTTACTCACCCCCAAGCAGAAATACACCATTCATTGTGTAATGAAGTCTGTCATCACCATGTTACACTATAATCAAATGAAATTTATTATTCTGTAGTAACAACTTACGTCTTTTAACTTGATTATTATTACAGTAGTAAACAGATCCACCTGTGACAGTGTAAGATGTGTTAGATGTGTATTGTATTATCTCCAGGTTGGTCCGGAGTCTGAGAAGACAGATGTGGAAGTTGACAGGATGTAACAAGCTACTGTGGAGAAATGCACCAAACTGTGATATAATTAAATTATTATTATGTGAGAAAGGCTGTATTGTGTAATTCTAAACTGTTCTATATTTGTAAATAGCACAGTCTAAGTTGTTTATTTGTTGTATAAACAGGTATAGTTTTTCCATTTTGTTATTAGCAGATTAAAGTATTATTATTTTGATGTACAAATGCTGTAATAAGAAGACAATGTAATGTGTAGACTATGTATGTTCGTTTAGACATAATAGTGGTGCCTGTTTGCACAACTATGCGTTAGTAGTTATTTTAATTTGTTGGCTTTTTCTAATATTCATCAGTATCTAGAATAAGATCTACTTGGTACTCTCCATTGGACCAAATAGAACATTTGTTAGTCTGTTTATACTGGTGTGAGGTTTCATTTGTTAGATTTCACGTTTCACATATGGCTACATGCAGAGCTCTGTGCATTGGACACATTGAACATTGATGAAACAATTAAACCTTGTCACAACTGATAAGTTGTTTATGTTGATTGAATCATGCAAACATATATTGGGGAAACCCTACTAAAACTTGATATCTGACAATGTGTTATGTGTATTTAAAATGATCTTCTCATGTGTGTGCATTGATAATGTAGTGCAAACCAGACGAATCTGCCAATATTTTGACATACATGCTGATGCAAATTCTGGGAGTCATGCTGATTATAAAGTTTTTCTTCACCACTGAGAGTTTGTCGTTCAATTCCTAAAGGAAGATGTTTCATATCCTCATCATCCAGCCGTGGTGTTGCTATTGACTGTACTCGTGAAAGCATGGAATTGAGCTGTGTCCCAGCGGCTGTAGCAACACCTCCAATTAACTATACCTTACGTTGCTAACATATCTTTTATTTGCTTCCAGGCATGTTGGGAAACTGTGATTCGATTTACTGTTTCTAATACATAGAGAAGATATATTGTTAAAGACTAA
This sequence comes from Escarpia spicata, assembly GCA_963995525.1. Lineage (NCBI taxonomy): Eukaryota > Metazoa > Annelida > Polychaeta > Sabellida > Siboglinidae > Escarpia > Escarpia spicata. The sequence continues at coordinate 23,319,692 of OZ023212.1, forward strand.
GCGAAATGAACCTTTTTTATTCCAAGTCTGAATGAAATATACTCTAAAAATAGTGTCCACATATTCAACTAATTTTTTAACCCCTCCGTCACCCTGTTCAAGTCCCCTTTTGGTTGCACTTTTGTGCACATTTTCTGCACAGTTTGTTGCCACACCTAGCGGTGACGTCCCCACAGGTAGCACCGCTAGGATTTAGCATGGTGCATCTATGCAGGTTTGTATTGCAGTCGCGGAATTTTAAATTATTTTATATCACCGTAAAGATAATAATCTTGTAAATATATTGCAGGACGCACACAGGAATTTTGTTTACGTTTTGAATTATTGCCGTTTGATGATTGCGAATACTCAAACTTGCAATGGATTTAATATTTGTTGATATCACAATAAAGATAATCGTATCTACAAGTATCTTACTGAATGTACCCATGATTTATTTTGAGTTATTGACGTTTGAACATAGCAAATGCTTAGCGGATATAATGAAAGGTTGAGCGTTTGCAATGTTTAACTGGCAATCACTAAAAAAGTTACCACAATTCTTGTGTACATCCAGTGACAAATTTGTAGATAAGATTATTATCTTTACGGTGATATCAAAAAATATTAAATTCTGCAATTGCAAATTCATGTACTATCTGAAACAACAAGTCGCACCACCACTCGCCGTGCTAAATGATAGGGCGCGCTCAGCGGCATTGCCTGTGGTGATGTCAGGGGTCATGTTCTAGTTAGACTTCCTGTCCGTTGCACAAAGAAAAGTGCACTGTAGTTTTGAGTGTGACATAAATGCATTTGAGTAGGGGGATTTTCATGTGTGATTGTAGAAGGTGTTGACTGTAAAATGGTGGATTTCTAGATGATTTGAACAAGCGGAAGGATATTTGGCAGCAATTTGTCTGTGTGACCTGTTTGCGGAGTAATTCTTGCCGGCATTTGTAAATTTTGACGGGTGTCACACATACAGGCATTTTACGAGAGCTGGAAGTATGCAATTTTTTTAAAAATCTATGGGCATGTCAATGAGATGATGATAACAGCAGGTGAGAAGTTTAAGACATTTTATAGGTCACGTTTTCTTATAATCAGACAAAACGTTAACATGGTCGCCTATGGGAAAACCAACAGTGGGCTGACCCCGTCAGCAACATCTGATGGGCTGGTTATTTTGTGACACGCAAATGACCATGTTTAAGCGGAATAGGTTTCTTATTTGGCACGTTACTTGACAAGAGTATTAAGTTTACGTATACGAAGTTTCAAAGACATTTAAGATTTAATTTCACTTAGTCTTTAATGAATTAACACATACATTAATTGGAATTTAACTTTGAAACACTACGTGCAATTCATGTGATGCTGTTTACAAGAATTATGTTTAATAATGTTATTACAATAATTATATCCATGTGCAGGAATATATTATATATGCATAGATAAGTGTACGTATGGTATTGTATGTGTGCTCATAGGCGGGCCCAGGAGGCCCCGAGACTACTAGACCTTTTGAATTTTGCGTGCCCGTAAACCTTTTTGAATGGGCTCACGTGACCGTGCCCCCCCGTAGACCATTGGAAATGTACCCCCGTTTCAACAGTACCCTTCCCCCGTCTTCCAATGTCAACAGTCGAGCCGAGACAGCGGAGAAGCTGACGTTACGGCGCCATGGCAGCGAACAAATGTTTACACCATTTGGTTCGGCCGCCAGTGGAGGTTTTTGTGCCTCTCCCTGGACTACTTTCTCTGGATCTGCTCCTGGTGCTTGTATGTCTGTAATTTGTGTGTAGGTAACCAACCACCCGAGTGCTTTCTATATTGATGCGGTAGTTTACAATACGTGTGTCATGCTGATTGAAGTACTCGCTAGAGGGAAACACTTGTGCGTAAGCTATGTTTTAGTTATGCCTCTTACGAAAGGTGACGCCACCGACATCTATTTGCTGTGCTGAAAATTAATATACAGGGACAGTTGTTTTTTCATTATTTTATGTCGACCATTGAATCATTTCAAGGACTTCTGGAAAAAGTAATCTGCAATTTGGGTAAACATTTTGTGAACTTTAAATACTCGCTATGACTTGTTTGACCTACAGCATAGACAACTGGCGGATCCAGAGAGGGTGGTCTTGGGGGTGTGTGGGGGGAGGCAAACCTCCAATTGCGCCCCATTTAGGGTCGCAAAAAACTCACTGGCGACCGAACAATATTCATTGGGTGGGCTGAGCCGTAGGTTCAGCACGACTCCGCCGTCGGATCTTGACATCTGAAGGTGAGGGGGATGCTGTTAAAGATTATCCACTTCTTTACCACTAATCTTGTGTCGCCACTCCGCCGTCGCCCTGTCTGATTGGAAGACCGGGGGAGGGAGGCTGTTTGAAAATCTTCGCGGCGACTTTCATAATTTTTCAGAACCTCTAGAGGCACGTAACGGAGCACATTCAAAAGGTGTAGGGGCACGCCACTGTAGGCAGAGCACAAACCCAAAGGTCTAGGGGCACGTATCCCCAGGTCCTCTGGATCCGCCTATGTGTATAAGAAAACAATCTCGTTCAACAAAATGCCTCCAATTGACAATCTTTGCAAACAACTTAACTGCGACATTACTACTTTCAACCGACGGATAACAATTTGTAATTTATTCATACTCTCCAAAATTGCTTTTCCTCCCTAAATCCTCACGAATACATACTTAGATTGGCGGGATGCGTACGTCAGTCGTGATTAGTCATGACCTTTTCGTCACGATGACTAGCATTATTTATCCAGGCATCGTGGTGTGCCGCCAGTTTGGTCATCAATAGCGTGGAAACACTACCACTTTCCACTGTCATGAATCATGCTAATCAATTAAATAGACTCGTGCTAAGCTATCAAATAATAAATATTTTTTGGTTTATACAAAGCATGCTAACCAGTTTCTTTTTAAATTTGATTTGATGGACACAACACAGGCGGATCCAGGGGACCTGGGTGGCACATACCCCCCTAGACTTTAGGAATTTGGCGTGCTCGCAGACCTTTTATAATGGGCCCACGCGACTGTGCCCCCTTTGAAAGGTGTTTAGGTTACGATAAGCTGACAAAAAATGTTCAACAACACCCCCTCCCCCGTCTTCCGATGTCACCAGTCCAGCCGAGACAGCGGAGAAGCTGAAGCTACGGCGGAGCGGCAACAACAAAATTATACTACACCATTTGGTTCGGCCGCCAGTGGAGGTTTTTGTGCCCCCCCCCCCTAGACTACCATCTATGGATCGACAAATGAGTGCATATAAATATAGGCTCTATTGCCAAAATAAAGTGGTACCATTTGGCGGTACAGTGTAACAGTTATTATGCCTTCTGTCACCAGACTCGTTTTTTTGGCGACGTTACGCAGATGGGCGAGAGTCAGTTAAAAGAAACTAATTGCTTTGACGAAACTAAGCGATGACATAACATTTACGTGGCTGGTCATTGTCCGGTTACATAAAAACGACATCATCGCGCAGCGTAGCATCACTTTACGGCATCCAGGATGGTCGGACGGTTGCCACGGTAGGCCATATGTCTTCACCGATGCGCAGTAAGGTCGGTAAGCTTAGACTGGTCGACCCCATGGTATAGCCAGCCTTTCTTCTGGCTTCCCCGTCTCCTCTTGCCTTTTAGGTTGTATTGCATGGTCGTTTTTGAAATGGTTTTGTAAAAAAGGTAAAGATAAGTTCTTAAATAGCTCCGTCCTTAGGACTACTCAAGGCGCTTTACACCATGGCAGATCTGTTCAGTCGAACACCATTGCGACTTCTCTGGGAAACATTTAGCTACGCTGCAATGAATGCGTGAAGACTATTCGTGACTCTGCCTCTCAGTCTCTCTGTCTCTCTGTCTCTCTGTCTGTCTGTCTTTCTCTCTCTTCTCTCTCTCTCTCTCTCTCTCTCTCTCTCTCTCTCTCTCTCTCTCTCTCTCTCTCTCTCTCTCTCTCTCTCTCTCTCTCTCTCTCTCTCTCTCTCTCTCTCTCTCTCTCTCTCTCTCTCTCTCTCTCTCTCTCTCTCTCTCTCTCTCTCTCTCTCTCTCTCTCTCTCTCTCTCTCTCTCTCTCCCTCCTCCCTCCTCCCTCTCTCCCTCCCTCCCTCCCTCCCTCCCTCCCTCCCTCCCTCCCTCCCTCCCCCTCCCTCCCTCCCTCCCCTCCCTCCCTCCCTCCCTCCCTCCCTCCCTCCCTCCCTCCCTCCCTCCCTCCCTCCCTCCCTCCCTCCCTCCCTCCCTCCCTCCCTCCCTCCCTCCCTCCCTCCCTCCCTCCCTCCCTCCCTCCCTCCCTCCCTCCCTCCCTCCCTCCCTCCCTCCCTCCCCCTTGAGACTATTCCCCCCTCCCCCCTCTCTCTTTCTACTATCAAAGTATAGGTTACGTGCAGCTTTCATTTCAGTAGAGATTGGTGGAAACTTATAAGTGTTTTATAGACCATCAGCTTAAATGGAAAGTTAATGTTTTGGCATTTTCTATTATATATATATATATATATATATAACAGAGTGTGGATTTTAATTGTTTGTTTGTTTCTATGTACCGCAAATAGGCCTTGACCTGTATCTCCGCCAGTTTTGTATGTATGGGGCTGATATTTTGTAAGCGTGCTAGCGGGCCCTCTCGGGTCGTTGGTATATTATATTTGTTGATTGTGTACGTGCTAGCAACTTAGTGATGCTTAAAAACAAAATTGACAAATATCTTATCAGGTCGGTTACAGAGAAAATACAAATTGTTGGACTCGATAAGCCAAAAGCTTTCTTGTCCACTTGTGTTCTGGGGGTGTTTTGCTCTGGGTGACATTCTGGTCAGATCTTGTTAGAACTTAGCTGCTACCCGGATGGCACCACAACCTACACGGTGTTTGTCTGGAAGATGATGCAACAAAGCAGCATTGAAATGTGTCAGTTCTCTCAGCGACCCCATGATAGATCTCCCCCCATATTCTCCCCTGCGACAGAACCGCATATGGCGACGTTAATGAGCTTAATTCGCCCCCAACAGACGCCCAACTTGCATTCTTGCCGGTTACGCAACGAAGACTCTGTCTCGAGCAGTCTGCAGATCGGATCAATGTCGCGGCGGATAAACGGCTTCTATGGCAATGTAACTGGCGACTACAGACAGCCGACACGGGGGCGACAAAAAGGCGACAGAAGGAGACACGGGGGCGACAACAGGCGACACGAGCAACATGCGTTCGACTCTTTACTGAACTGTGTACATAAGTATTGTGTTGGTGAATAAACGACATACCGGAATAGAGCACTTTGTTCACAACGATGTTCTTACTTAACGGCAATGGCGCCGATGTCTGCATTCCATGTATTCATTACACCACAGAACATTTTTACGCCAGACTACCTCATTTATCCGCCCATTTTAAAATATGTAAGCCTATTAATGATAATTTTCTGCGTGGATGAGGTGAGTAAATTTAATGTTTTGTACGCTCAGTCGTTAAAACGTTTAAGTGGTTGCAGTAAACGATCGGCGAGGCAGCGATTAAATTGCTTATGTGATCAAATAACTTCCCGTAAGATATATGTTGTTTTCATGAATTTCATATACAGTGGCGGCATAATGTTGTGGAAAATGTAAAGAAAAATCGTAGGACAAGTTTTCAACGAAGCCAAAGGAGCGCTATGGCACCGCGTCTGGGCAGGTCTAATTGTGATCTCGCCACGTTGTTGTGACGGGAATAGCTTGTATCTTTGTTCAGTCCGCCATGACAGCATGTTTATCTGTTTGAACGATTCCTGTCAGTTAAATACAATAAGCAATTGTTTGTTATACTTGTATGACCCGTGGTACTCTGTCGGGTCATCTACTGTGCTTTCCTCTCGTTTCAACACTGACGCGTGTAAATAGAGGCCTACTACCAACAAACAACAAGACATTAGAACTTAGTCGACGCATAAGTGTAATAGTTCATAAAGGACCCCTTTCCTTGCTCGTAGCTATACATTTCAAGATGCAAAACATTTTGGGAAGCGGTACCGTGTCAAATTCGTTGAACCTTTATTTATATCACATAAAAACATGCAAAACCATTATCTGTTCAAACATTTAACAGAACACACTATGCGGGTCATTCGCGCATAGTCACGGAAGATCCTACGATATCACAGCACGAGAGGCGGTCTCGGGTGGTATGATTCGCTACGCCGGTGACCACTCTGTGATGACGGACTCCAACGGAAACAGCCTATCACAACATGAATGTAACCTACGAAACAATGAAAACATGTACTTCAATGAATGATGACATTTGCTCAGACGTGTCCTATGTAGATGATGATTAATTTGCTCAGAACATCTTAACAAAATGGGTGTTAAAATAGGAACGATGCATCAGTATGGAAATGTCTAGCTACGATTGTTTCTGTTGATGCTTTGCAAAATGCATCTCAAACTGAAAGGGGTGATTATAAAATACAGAACTATTGAATCATAGACTGGGTGTGTCTTTATGGTTAAGAGCATAAGTCACACGACAAAGACGCAGCACTTGATTAGTTATCAAGTCGTACATTTATTTACAATGCGCCAATAACTAACAAAAAACTTGCGAATTTAATTATTTAAGGGAATGCAATAATTTATAATTACAAATACTGTACATAGTTTATTGTTGACGTCATGTTGATTACGCAACAATTTTATGCACAAACTTAATGCCGGATACGGAACAGGCACATCCTTATTCGTTCAACACTTGGAGTTAAACTAGTCGTTGCTATACAAAATCTACCGGGTTACACACTGGTAAGTGGTTGGAACTACATTTTCGAAATTTCCTGTGTGTCTAATTTGGAAGAAGTTTGTCCAATCAACGACATTTCGTAAAGTTCAGTATTATCTGACTAACATAGCCTACATGGCTATGTCGTTGATTTCCAGGGGTAACCGTTACATTAGTTTTCATAAACATTGTTAGACAATTGCACATACAAGCAAAACTACAAAGTGTTTCTATTAATGGTGTGAACACAGCATTTCCAATGTATGTGTGTGCGTGTGTGCGTATGTGCGTGTGCATATGCGCGCGCGTGTGCTTGTCATAAGTTGGGGACATGGAACGCGAGTGGTAACATTTTATATGCAACTTTACACCTTTTTATTTGTGTGTCACGTTTAATATATTTGAGCATTTTAGTAGGCTCCCACTGTGCTATGTCATAACCGAAGCCTTCTTTGGCCTACCGTTGTATTTCACAAAAGACATGAAGGTGCGCTTGTTCGCAGATGTCTTTGGTGGTATCTTTACCGTTAAATTACGTTACAACTATGGCTAACTGTGGAACAACCTATTTAACGAGCCAGGACAGTAAACATAGAGAGTTATTTCGAGGCACTTTAAATGTGCACCGAGTGCACCTGCGATGTGGAGAGTTTACTACAATGAATGTAGTTTGCTAATTGCCCAAGGAGATACAGGTGGGAACACTATTTGGATTCTAAGATCGTGGCTAACGACTGCCGGTCGCCGTGTTGCTCGTCTGTTTCCTCGGGTGGGTTGTGGGCCTATAGTAGTAACACTCGTTTTGGTATATGACTTTCGAAATTAAACTGTCGAGATCGGCTGTAAGAAATAGTTTAGGATGAAAATGTATGTCTTAGAATGCGCGCATACATAATGCAATTCCAATTAAATATATTGTAATTACATGGAAATAAAAGGTCTTCAACAGTCGCAAATCCATCATGTGTATTTGTGAAGATAGAGTTATTGTTAGCACGGAGTATGTTTTAGCAAAAATTGCTAAAAGCGCCGCCAAGCGGTCATAGAAAGACCGGAACACTGAATAAACGGACACGTACGCAGAATATGCTGACGTAGTCAAATGGTTGATGTTACCCTATCGTAAGCCTATATAGTTGTTCAATTTATTTAGCATATAACTATATTATTATTACCTGACATCTTGATAGTTTAGAGAGTTGAGTCTCTGATATGGTCTTTAAATCCAGAAATGTGAATTTCAGGGATATTCTACAGCCGATATTCTGAGTAGGGTGTAGATTCGGGTAATCCGTCGGGTAAATAGTATTGATGCGATTGCCAAGAACTTGTTATAATGTAAAATGTGTATTTATGTTGAGCATAGTTATCGAGCTGATGATGCCAGTCGGACACCTCTTTCTAATAAATCGTTTGTTAATTAAGTTCTGTGGCGCAATCAAAGTTATTCACATGTTTACTTCGGGGGTACGGATTACCCAAATTTCCCACAAGGACGCTGTCTGTGTGTGTGTGTGTGTGTGTGTGTGTGTGTGTGTGTGTGTGTGTGTGTGTGTGTGTGTGTGTGTGTGTGTGTGTGTGTGTGTGTGTGTGTGTGTGTGTGTGTGTGTGTGTGTGTGTGTGTGTGTGTGTGTGTGTGTGTGTGTGTGTCTGTGTCTGTCGTGTGTGTGTGTGTGTGTGTGTGTGTGTGTGTGTGTGTGTGTGTGTGTGTGTGTGTGTGTGTGTGTGTGTGTGTGTGTGTGTGTGTGTGTGTGTGTGTGTGTGTGTGTGTCTGTCGTCTGTGTGTGAGTGTATGTGTGTGTGTGTGTGTGTGTGTGTGTGTGTGTGTGTGTGTGTCTGTCGTGTGTGTGTGTGTGTGTGTGTGTGTGTGTGTGTGTGTGTGTGTGTGTGTGTGTGTGTGTGTGTGTGTGTGTGTGTGTGTGTGTGTGTGTGTGTGTGTGTGTGTGTGTGTGTGTGTGTGTGTGTGTGTGTTTGAGTGTGTGTCTGTCGTGTGTGTGTGGGTGTGTGTGAGTGGGTGTGTGTGTGTCGCGTGTGTGTCGCGTGTGTGTGTATATGGGTGTGTGTGTGTGTGTCGTGTGTGTGTCTGTCGTGTGTGTGTGAGTGTGTGTGTGTGTCTGTCGTGTGTGTGTGTGTGTGTGTGTGTGTGTGTGTGTGTGTGTGTGTGTGTGTGTGTGTGTGTGTGTGTGTGTGTGTGTGTGTGTGTGTGTGTGTGTGTGTCTGTCGTGTGTGTGTGTGCGTGCGTACGTGTGTGTGTGTGTCTGTCGTGTGTGTGTGGGGGGGGTGTTGGGGTGTGGGTGTCGTGTGTGTGGGGGGGGGGTTGTGGGTGTGTGGGTGTCGTGTGGGTGTGTGCGTCCGTGCGTGCGTCCGTGCGCGCATGCTGTAGCAGTGTGAATAGAGTAACTGGAATAGTTTGTACCTTTGTTCCATCCGCCATGACAGCATGTTTATCTCTTTGAACGTTTCTTGTGAATTAAATACAATAAGCAATTGTTTGTTATCTGTTCTATGATAGTCTGCCCCGTTATCTACTGTGGTTTCCTCTTGTTTCATCGCGTGTAAAACAAATGGGGTAATTCGACTCGGAAAAAATCAGTATGAAAGATGGTCCTTGATATTTCTTGTCCAAACCGAAGAATTCTGTCTTCGTATGGGCACCTTTCAATCACTGACACGTGTCTACTTCCAACGAACAACAAACAAATCAAAACATAGGCGCAGCATACGTGTTTCTTTTCTCTGCTCGTAGATATACATTTCAAAGTGAAAACCATTTTGAAAAGCGATAATGTCAAATTCACTGACTCTTTACTCGTATGACATAAAACAGATGCGAAACAATAATGATCTGTTCACACGTTCAACAGAACACGCTATGCGGGTCATTCGAGCATAGTCCCGGAAGATCCTACGATATGACGGTACGAGAGGCGGTCTCAAGTGGAATGATTCGCTACGCCGATGACCACTCTGTAATGACGGACACAAATGGAAATAGCCTATCACAAGATAAATGTATCCTACAATACAATGAAAAAATGTATTTCAATGGGTGATGATTAAACTGCTCAGAGCATCTTAGCAAAATGGGTGTTAAAATAGGAACGATGCATCAATACGGAAATGTCTAGCTACGATTGTTTCTGTTGATTCTTTGCAGAATGCATCTCGAAATGACAGATGTGATTAGAAAACAGAGACCTAAAAAGTCAAAGACTGGATGGGTCTCTATGGTCAAGAGCACAAGTCATATGACAAAGACTCAGAACTTGATTAGTTATTAAGTTGTACAGTTATTTAACAAGATTTAACAATATTGCCACCCAGAGAATTAACTGTAGATGACAATTGGACAAGGAAGTCTTTTGGCTGATCAAGAATCCAACCGTTTTTATCTACGTGTATCCCGCCCTTCTGAGGTATGTGTCAATTCTATGTTTAAACATATTCACGCTAGTAGCACCCACACAATCAGCAGATAATCTGTTGCATTCATTTATAGTCCTTTGTGAAAATGAGAACTTTCTTATATCTAATCTACACGGCTCTTTTACTAATGTAACTTCATGTCATCTAGTCCTTCTATCTTTTCTAACTTAAAAAAAATATTTATATAAATATTTTACATAACCATTCAATATTTTAGGCACTTCTGTCTGACCTCCTCTCAATATCCTGAAAAGTTAAACACATTCTTTTAGGCGTATTTCGTAACAAAGGTCCCTCGGTTTTGGTATCATTTTAGTCACTCTCCTCTGTACTCTTTCTAGCATATTTATGTCCTTTCGACATGGCCTCCACGCCTGTATACAATATTCTAAATGAGGTCTAACTATTTTTTTGTAGAACGGTATTATTAGCTCTGTTTCCTTATTCGTTGTAGTTCGCCTAATTAATCCAAGGGTTTGATTTCCCTTTGAAGCTGGAAACCTTCATGTCAGCACTAATGGTTAACCCGAAGTGCTTTTCTTTTACAGTAATACTTAGTACAGTACCCCCATTGTATATTGTACATCTTCGTTCCCATGTCCTGTGTGGAGGCATTTACATTTCCCAAAATTTAACAACATTTGTCACTTTTCAGACCATTTCATAAACCTGCCAAGATCATCTTGTAAATGCTGTCTATCTCCATCACGTTTAATCCTTGTAAACACTTTTTATCATCCGCAAATTTCAGCACCTTGCTTGTTATATCATCGTCCAAATCGTTGATATATATTAAGAATAATATAGGTCTCAGTACTGATCCTTCTCAAAACTGATTTCCAGTTTGAAGCCTCCCCTGCAACTACTACCCGTTGTCTTCTGTCAATCAGCCACTATCCAGTTAATTATACCATTTCCTATGCCATGGGGTTTTAGTTTAAGCAGAATCTTTGATGTGGTACTTTGTTAAAAGCTTTCTGAAAGTCTAAGTAGACGATATCTACTGGTGATCCCTCATCTACCCACTTATTGATGTCTTCAAAAAAAACGTAACATATTTGTTAAGCATGACCACGCTTCTAGAAACCCTTGTTGAGATGGGTTTATCAAGTTATGTTTAACAAGAAAATCTACCAGTCTTTCTAATAATTTGCAAATCACCGTAGTCTATGACTTGTTTCTCGAGCCTTTTTTAAATGACGGTATAATGTTTGCTTCTTTCCATTCTAAAGGAACCACTACCCATTTAATGACAAGTTGAACACTGTTGCATGCGGTATGCTAATTTGTTCTACAATTTCCAATAGTAATTTGGGTGGAATCCCATCCACTCCAGGTGATTTATTATTTTTCATCGCCCTTATTTTCTTAGCTACCATTTCCGGGGTTACAATTAACTGTCCTAAATAATCTGATTCCACCCCCTTGAACTTAGCCTCTGGTACTGGCAGTGAACTAATATCTCCCCTGGTAAACACCGAACTACAGTACTCATTCAAAAGTAAAGGCAAGTTCTTATATACGCTGTATCCAGTCCTCAGGACTGCTCAAAGCGCTTTACACTTTACTCCCTGGCAGACCTGTTCAATCGAACACCATCTCGACTTCTCTGGGAATCATTCAGCCACGCTGCAATTAATGCGCGATGACTATTCATACACAAACACCCACCACTGTTTACAGCCAAGTATTCATTCATGCGGCTGCGTGAAGCAATGTAGAGTACTCATCCAGGTCTTCTGCCGTTAAGAATCCCTCTGATATTATATTTCCAGCACTGCCTTCTAGAGGACCGACCTCATCCTGCACTTTCTGTTTGCTCGGAACATACACATAAACACTCTTGCTGTCATGTTTTATATTACAAGCTAATTCTTGTCCATAACTTCTCTTTGAATTTATAATTCCAGTTGTAGCTTGGTTTAGTGCTTCTTCATAAACGTTGTAGTTGCTTACATATCTTTACATTGTCAACTAATTCATTCTGTGAGGACAAAACTACGTCTAACACATTCTCACCCCTGGTTGACTCTAACACATGTTGAGAAAGGAAACTTTCTTGTACTAAATGTAAGAACTTGTGGTCCTCATTCCCCGTACTCTGTAGATATTTCCATTGTATAAATGCCCACAGTTAAAATCCCCCATAATAACACAGTCCCGTTTGCTCACTTCCCTTATAGCGTTTAGTACTTTTTCGTTCTCTTCTATGCTTATGCTTGGACTTCGATAAAATAACCCAACCGTTAACGTTGAATTTCCTGTAACTATGTTACACCAAACAGCTTATTCGCAATCTGCTTCTCTTTCTAATTATATTTCGTTAGCCTGGATAGATTCTTTAATAATTATATAAAATAATTCCACCTTACTTTCTTCCTATCATATCTTTCCTATACATTGCATAGCCTGTCAGTCCCAATTCGGCATCTGATATAACAAAACATGTAAGAACTTGTGGTCCTCATTCCCCGATACAACAAAACAGCATGTGATCGTCGCAGGAAGCCCTGTATTTCGTAAAGGTGTCACACGACAAGATTAGGTCAACAATATTATAGTCGAATAATATGACATCTCCCCCCAAAGATATCAACACATCTAGGATAGAGTTCCATAATAATCGTGAAGTCGAATCGCATGACGTATGACTAACTATTATAAAACACATGTAAACTACAAAATCAATACAAGGGTAGCTAGACAGCTTTCCCTGTAAGCGACAACAGATCATCGGCATTATTCTGGCCTACTGTGCACTTCAATTTTTTGACATGAATGGGCAAACTAAACTAAACTAAATGTCCATTCTGTCGGGCTTTCGCACTGCGCGCCCCGATCTCGTCACGTATCCAGGGCGACGCGGCGAACTAGGCACGTCTTCAGTCGCATCTTGAGGATGCTCATCGCCCGGAAGAGTCGGCGTCGTCTCGACGTCATCAGGCTCGTCTCGGTGGTCGTCTGTCGTCTCGGAAGTGCGTGGCGGTTCAGGTGGCACTTTGAGGAGGTGCTTCCTGTTCCGTCGGTACACGCCCCCGTCGCTTGTCTCGACGATGAAGGAACGCGGAGCATCAGCACGTGCGAGTACTGTGCCGTTTGCTGACCATCTGCGTTCGTCGTCTCGTTTGAGGCGGACGGCGTCGCCCGGCTGAAGAGGTGGTAGCTGCTTCGCGCCGTGGTGACGGTCGTAGTGGTGTCCGTACACCCGCTTCGTCGCCTCGTCGTTGTTGAAGGCGGACTCGTAGTCCGGCCAGTTCGGTTGTAGTAACTCAGGCAGTATCGGTACGGTCGTTTTCATACGCCTGCCCATCATGAGTTCTGCAGGGCTGTACCCTGTTGCGGCAATAGGTGTCGCGCGGTACACCATCAACGCCTTCGTCGGATCGTCCTGCGCGAGCTGTTTCTTCGCGACCTGTACAGCCCTCTCCGCTTCCCCGTTCGACTGAGCGAAGTAGGGACTGCTGGTCACGTGGTTGATGAGCGCATCATTCGTAAACGCTGCGAACTCGCGGGACTTGAACTGCGGTCCGTTGTCTGTAAATAGGATATCTGGATGGCCTCATCGTGCATTCACATCTTTTATCTTCGCAATCACGGCTGATGAAGATGTGTTGCTAAGATGTGAAACTTCGGTGTATCGACTGTAATAGTCGATCATGACGATGTAGGTTTTACCCCGGAAGTCGAACAAGTCTGCACCGACTTTCTGCCATGGACGGTCGGGCATCGGGGTGCTCTTGAGAGGCTCTCTCGACTGTGAGGATCTCTTCGTTTGACAGACAGCACAAGGCGCTACCAGGCTCTCAATCGACTTCGACAAGCCCGGCCACCAAACTGTCTCGTTAGCTCGCGCGCGACACTTCGTGATCCCTTGGTGACCACTGTGGATCTTCTCGAGGATCTCGCTGCGCAACGACTGCGGGACGACGATCCTGCGAGCACGCACGAGGATTCCCTTCACGACACTCAACTCTGACAGAACGTGGTACAGATCGCGCAAGCATTCGTCTGCCTGCGAGATGTGTCGTGGCCAACCCCCAGACGTATACGCGATGACTCTCTGAAATGCGTCGTCGCTTTCCGTGGCGTCGCGAATGCGTCGTAGCATTGAATCAAGCACGGGCACTGTCGATAGCATACCCTCGACGTACGACTGCACGGCATCCACAGAGTCCAGTCGCTGGTCGCACTGTAGAGGTTGTCGTGACAGAGTATCTGCGATCACCTGGTCTTTACCAGGCACATGCTCTGCGACGATGTTGAATCGCATCAGGCGAAGCAACAAACGCTGACACCGAATCGGTGTCTGGTCGATATCACGAGAGTTGATCAACGGGATGAGAGGTTTGTGGTCAGTCAACAACTTGATCTTCTCCAACCCCATCATATATCGGTCAAACTTTTCGCACGCCCACGTACACGCCAGACACTCTTTCTCAATGGCCGCATATCCCATCTCCGCTTTCGTCAACGTTCTGGAACAATACGCCACAGGCATCATCTGGTGGTCATGGACTTGCATCAGAACGGCACCGAGGCCGTATCCACTTGCGTCTGCACATATGACTGTGGGTAGTTTCACGTCGTAGAATGTGAGTACAGGAGTAGACGATATCATCTGTTTCAATTCAGCGAACGCCTTCTCATGCACGCTTCCCCACACCCACACGATGTCCTTGCAGAGGAGTTCGTTGAGTGGCTTCGTGAATCGGGCGAGGTCTTTCACGAAACGTCCAAGGTAGTTCACCATTCCGAGGAAACGACGAAGTTGATGTATGTTTTCGGGCGATTTCATCTCCTGGATGGCCTTCACCTTGTCTCTATGGACGCTGACTCCGTCTTTGCTGATCCAATGACCCAGGAACTCGAGCCCAGGTTGTCGCAAGGTACACTTGGCCTTGTTCAGCTTCAGTCCTGACTTCTCGATGATGTTGAACACCGTCTCGAGTCGTTGGTCGTGTTCTGCGATATTCTTCCCGCATACCAGAATGTCGTCCTGATACACCGACACACCGGGGACGTCGCGGAGAATGTCGCTCATTTCACGCTGGAATATCTCGCTCGCGCTACTTATTCCGAACGGTAGCCGTAGAAAACGGTATCGACCGAATGGCGTGATGAAGGTCGTCAGTATGCTGCTGTCGTCATGAAGACACAACTGCCAGTAGCCGCACGAGGCGTCCAAAGACGAGAACACCTCGGCCCCAGCCAGGTTGTGGATGACGTCTTCAACGGTTGGCAACACATATCGCTCGCGATTGATGGCGACGTTGAGACGTTTCAAGTCAACACAGAGGCGAATGTTCCCTCCTGATTTCGGCACGACGACTATGGGACTGCACCACTCGGTAGGTTCTGTCACTTTGACGATTACCCCCAAGCGTTCCATTCGAGCGAGTTCTGCAGCCACCTTGTCGAGCATCGGCAGTGGCACGCGTCTAGACGTGCTGCAGTTGTACGGCTGTGCATCAGATTTCAGTTTGATGTGTACGCGCCGGGTCTTCAGCTCACCAAGCTCTCCAAACACGTCAAGGTCATAGAGGTCGGACGTGTGAACGTTGTCGAGCCGCGCTATCAAGCTTAGATGGACCGCCGCAGCTCTGCTGAGCAGGTTTTCCTTCAAACCTGGTATGACGTAACAGTGGACGTTCGTCACCTTTCGTTTTCGCAATATCTTCGCTATGAAGTGACCATCACAGGACAGTTTACCACCCGGTAAATCTAGCGAAACGTTGGCCGACTTCAGCTTCGGTCGCTCGTGGAGTTGACGATAGGTTTCAGACGAAATGACGGTGACATCTGAGCCGCAGTCAATCTTGAAATCCACTACCGTGCCATTCATCTCCACTGATGTGTGCCAGGGTGGCTCGTCGTGTTCCTTGGACTCGACGGACCCAAGGAAGAACTCAGACGGCTCTACCCCGACTGCCGAAGTGATTTCGTGTACGTTTCTTCTCGTCGAACACCGTTTCGCGAAGTGACCCTTCTTGTGGCACAGTTTACAGTAGGCGTTCAGCGCCGGGCACTCTGATCGTGTGTGCTGATGGTAGCCACACGCGTCACATGTCTGGACGACTGACTTTGCATGCCTGTGAGGAGCGTTCCGTGGTGTAGACGGCTTGAATGGCGGTTTTCCACGTCTACCACCCGGACTCCGCTTCACCTCGTTGATGACGCCTGCTGCCGGTCTAGTTTCGATCGACTTGATTTGCTGTCTAGACGCCTCATCCGCCCGACACATTTCAAAAGCACGCCCGAGAGTGAGGTCAGCTTCGCGCAGAAGCCGTCCTCTCACCGCATTATCGCGCAACCCTAGGACAATCCTGTCCCGGATTAGCTCATCTCGCAGTTCGCGGTAATCACACGTCGCTGCGAGATGTTTGAGTTCGGTAACGTACTGGTCGATAGACTCTCCTTCATGTTGTGTTCGAGTGTTGAGTTTATAGCGTTCGAAAGTCACATTTGTCTTAGGAATGCAATAACTTTCGAATTTCTCCTTCAACGGGTCGAGCTTATCCGCCTCTTCTTCGGTGAACTGGAAGGTGTTGTAGATCTCCAGTCCCTCTTCCCCGATCACATGAAGAAAGATTGCACACTTCACTGGGTCGTCTTTGACATCAACCCCGGACGCTCTTGCATAAAGCGTCCATCGCTGGATCCATCTTTTCCACGTTTCTGATACGTTGCCGGAAAAGGACATCGGCCCAGGGGGCGAAAGAGTCTCCATTATGTGTGCCTATCTTCTTCGCATTACGATCCCCGTTGCTAAGGTATACGTCAAAGCCACCTATTAACGCTCACGCGGAGAATCGTGTCTAAGTGCCCCGATATACGCATTTTGTTTGAAATCGCGCAAAGGGGACTTGCATAAACGTTCATGGTTTAATGTTCATCACAATTCATTCATGATCTACCGGTTTATGCGCGTGAATTCATCAAGATACGCTACCACCATGTAAGATACAACAAAACAGCATGTGATCGTCGCAGGAAGCCCTGTATTTCGTAAAGGTGTCACACGACAAGATTAGGTCAACAATATTATAGTCGAATAATATGACAGGTGGTGGCCCATGATTCGGTTATACCTATTATGTGAGGGTCGATATCTTCTATCATAATGTTTAGTTCACTTCTTTTGTTTGCTATGCTCCTTGCATTTAAGCAGACGCATTTATATCCAGCTTCAGAACAGTTTTCCAGGCTGTTCTTTGCTGCTTTAATTGTGCTGTCTTTATCTATGCCTCCAGTTTCAGGCTTCTCTATAAATCCCCCCGCAGATGTAGTTTAAATAAATGCAACCTGTCCCACTGTCAACAGATCGCAGCAGGTTCTATGAGAAAACTGCTGCCCCTTTCCAATTAGATGGAGACCATCTCTCATGTACATATCTCCCATTCCAAAAAGTCCCCATAAATCTATGAATCCCACCCCCTCTTCTCCACACGTCTGCTCAACTATTGCGTTGATCGCCATCCTTTTGCAGGTTCTATATGTTGGCCCCTTCCTCCCATTACTGGCAAAATACATGAGAGAATAATCTGTTCGACTCTTGTCTTCTTTAACTTCCTCACTAACTGTCTGTACTTCTGTCCTATCCCAGTTGTTCCCTCCCTGTCTGCATCATTTGTTCCTACGTGTACTAGTATAGACCCTCCCTTGCCACGCCCCAATACCTTCTCTACCCTTTCAGTCACATGTTCTAGCCTAGCCCACCGTAAATAAACAACGACATCCTCCACCTCGCATAGTATCTTATCTGTCTTTATCAGAATAGAGTCGCCCATGAACACCCTCTCTTTCTCATTGTCCCCTCAATCACTGCCTCAGAGTAACTCCTTCTCCGGTTTGCATCAGTGACCTGTCTGGTTGTTGTCTTTTCCCCCTGTCGTCATCTATCCTGTCACACCCTCTTCCGTTCCACTCTTTCCTGTCGCTTTTTCTCTTGACACCTTTCCTCCTGTCATCGTCCCTTTTATCGACTTCTCTTCTGTCACATTTACTCTTACTTCCTTTCGTTCCGTCAACTTTCCTCCCATCGCATTTTCTTCTCTCCTCTCCCGTCACATTTTCCCTCCTACCTCCTTCTCTACGGTCACTTTCTCCCCTGTCACCTTCACGCCTGTCACGTTTCCTGCCGTCGATTCTCCATTTTCTTCCCCGCCAATCACCTTCCCTCCTCTCAGTCTCCTTTCCTCAGTCTTCTTGCCACTACTCTGCTCCTTCAGTCTCACAATATTCCAAACTCTCTCCCTGTCGTATCTCTCCATTCCACCTGTCTCCTTGCTAATTCTCATCTCCAGCCCCTTCACAATATCTGTCAACCTAACTACCTCCTTCTGCAGACATTCCACCTTCCAACACCCAAAGCACTGATAGGTTAATCCTTCCTCCTATACTAGTACATGTAGGGACAAATAACGCAGAGAGGGAGGGAACAACTGGGATAGTTCAGAAGTACAGACAGTTAGTGAAGAAGTTAAAGAAGACAAGAGTAGAACAGATTATCCTCTCAGGAATTTTGCCAGTAATGGGAGGAAGGGGGCCGACATATAGAAACTGCAAGAGGATGGCGATCAACGCACTAGTTGAGCAGATGTGTAAAGAAGAGGGGGTGGGATTCGTAGATTTATGGGGATACTTTGTTGGGAGGGAAGATATGTACATGAGAGATGGCCTACATCTAAGTGGAAAGGGGGCAGCAGTTTTCTCAGATAACTTGCTGCAATCTGTTGACAGTGGGACAGGCTGCATCTATTTAAACTAGATTCGCAGGGGGGGATTCACAGAGAAGCCTGAAACTGGAGGCATAGATAAAGACAGCAGAAATAAATCGGCAAAGAACAGCCTGGAAAACTGTTCTGAATCAGGATATAAATGCATTTGTTTAAATGCAAGGAGCATAGTAAACAAAAGAAGTGAACTAAACATTATGGTAGAAGATATTGACCCTCACATAATAGGTATAACCGAATCGTGGGCCACCACTGATATATCAGATGCCGAATTGGGACTAACAGGATATGTAATGTTTAGGAAAGATAGAATAGGAAGAAAGGGAGGTGGAGTTATTTTATATATTAAAGAATCTATCCAGGCTTATGAAATAAAATTAGAAAGAGAAGCAGATTGCGAAGAAGCTGTTTGGTGTAACATAGTTACAGGAAACTCAACGTTAACAGTTGGGTTAGTTTATCGAAGTCCAAACATAAGCATAGAAGATAATGAAAAAATACAAAACGCTATAAGGGAAGTAAGCAAACGGAACTGTATTATTATGGGGGACTTTAACCATGGGCATATACAATGGAAATCTCTACAGAGTATGGGGAGTGAGGACCATAAGTTTTTAGTTTTAGTACAAGATAGTTTCCTTTCTCAACATGTGCTAAAACCAACCAGGGGAGAGAATGTGCTAGACTTAGTTTTGTCCTCACAGAAAGAATTAGTTGACAATGTCAAGATATGTGAGCCACTGGGGAGTAGTGATCACAACCAGATACATTTTACCAACAAAGTAAAATCAGAAAGGAATAGTAAAAAGCAGTATAGGAGAAATTTCCACAAAGGAAGGTATAAGGACATGAGGAAATATTTAGCAAAGATAGACTGGAATAACACACTGAAGAATAAGACAGCAACCGAATGCTGGAATATCTTAAATAGTGAAATTAAGTGCATAGTCGATAAATTTGTACCTTTAAAAAAACAAGGGAAACGGTCTAAAAAGAAACACTTATCGAAAGAAGCCATTAGAAAAATTAAGTATAAACAAATGATGTGGAAGTCATATAGATGTACTGGAAATGATGAAGACTACAACATTTATAAAGAAGCACTTAATCAAGCTACAGCTGAAATTAGAAATTCAAAGAGAAGCTATGAAACAAAATTAGCTAGTAATATAAAACATGACAGTAAGAGTTTTTATGCGTATATTCGAAGCAAACAGAAAGTTCAGGATAAGGTCGGTCCTCTAGAAGATAGTGCTGGAAATACAATATCAGAGGGATTCTTAATGGCAGAAGACCTGAATGAGTATTTTAGTTCAGTGTTTACCAGGGAAGATATTAGTTCACTGCCAGTACCAGAGGCTAAGTTCAAGGGGGCAGATTCAGACTATTTAGGACAGTTAGTTGTAACCTCGGAAATGGTAGCTAAGAAAATAAGGGCTATGAAGGATAATAAATCACCTGGAGTGGACGGCATTCCGCCCAAACTACTATTGGAAATTGTAGAACAAATTAGCGCACCGCTTGCAACAGTTTTCAATTTGTCATTAGAAGAGGGAGTGGTTCCTTTAGAATGGAAAGAGGCAAACATTATACCGTTATTTAAAAAAGGTTCGAGAAACAAGTCAGAGAACTATAGACCAGTGAGTTTAACATCAGTGATTTGCAAATTATTAGAAAGAGTAATTAAAGATCACATGGTGGATTTTCTTGTTAAACATAACTTGATAAACCCATCTCAACATGGGTTTTTAAAAGCGAGGTCATGCTTAACAAATATGTTATGTTTTTTGGAAGACATCACTAGGTGGGTAGATGAGGGATCACCAGTAGATATCATCTATTTAGATTTTCAAAAAGCTTTCGACAAAGTACCTCATCAAAGATTACTCCTTAAGCTAAAGGCCCATGGCATAGGAAATGGTATAATAAACTGGATAGAAAAATGGCTGAATGACAGAAGACAACGTGTAGTAGTTGATGGGGAGGCTTCAAACTGGAAATCGGTATTGAGTGGGGTACCACAGGGATCAGTACTAGGACCTATATTATTCTTAATATATATCAACGATTTGGACGATGATATAACAAGCAAGGTGTTAAAATTTGCGGATGGTTATGGGAATGAAGAGGTAAAATATAAAATGGGGGGTACTGTTCTAAATACTACTGTAAAAGAAAAGGACTTAGGGTTAACCATTAGTGCTGATATGAAGGTTTCAGAGCAGTGCGGAATTGCAGCGTCAAAGGGAAATCAAATCCTTGGATTAATTAGGCGAAATATAGCGTATAAGAAAAAAGAATGAATAGTACCGCTGTACAAAATAATAGTGAGGCCTCATTTAGAATATTGTATACAAGCATGGAGGCCATATCGCAAGAAGGACATAGATATGCTAGAAAGAGTACAGAGGAGAGCGACTAAAATTATACCAAATCTGAGGGATCTTAGTTACGAAATACGCCTAAAAGAATGTGGTTTAACAACACTAGAGACCAGGAGATTGAGAGGAGATCACATAGAAGTGTTTAAAATATTGAATGGTTATGAAAATATTGATAGAATTTTTTTTTCTCAGTTAATAAAGATAGAAGGACCAGAGGACATGAAGCTACATTAGTAAAGGAGCAGTGTAGATTAGAAATAAGAAAGTTCTCATTCTCACAAAGGACTGTAAATGAATGGAACAGATTATCTCCTGATTGTGTTGGTGCTAGTAGCGTGAATATGTTTAAAAATAAAATCGACACACACCTTAAAAAGGCGGGATACATGTAGATAAAAAGTATTGGACTCTCGATAAGCCAAAAGGCTTCCTTGTCCAACTGCCATCCAGAGTAATTTTCTGGATGGCAATCTTGTTAAATCTTGTTAAATCCTTAGTATCTGCCCATGACTTCCCACAACTGGACAAGGCAAAATCCACCCCGCTGTGGCAGTCATTGCACACCAAGTGTTGCTTTGCCTTGACTTGCCGCTTGCAAGGCGCCATATGAGAATTTATTTAATAATAATGATAATAATCTAATTAGCTATTCAAAATAGTTTAGTCAATTATGTTTACACTATTTACTATGTAGTCTTTAAGAAGACTGTTTACTGTGCATAAACGTTACACTTTACGCTAGAATGCCTTGCTTATTTCGGTTATTCGGCGCCCTAGCGAATACGCGGGTCACTAGCCACATCAACAAACTCGATTTCCGCCGACTATTGTCCACCGAAGTTTCGGTTATGGCCTACGACTAACTTCCGTAAAGAACGTAAAACCGCGAATTGAACAGGAACATGTTGTGTTAAAGTTTATAATAATAATAATAAGATAACTTCTATTGCGCCTAAATACTTGGAAACCAAGCTCAGAGGCGCATAAAAACAAAAGGATTGGTCAATCTCAAAATCCATAAGTAGTATTCCAGTTGTCAACAGATGGGTCAAGGCGCTAGGGAGCTACGCCTACGGTGGATAAGCAAGGTTGTAAAGAAAAGTTTTTAAATGATGCAATCAAAGCACGTACATGTGTATAGACATGCTGTGGTGCAATGCAGAATCCACCAGGTTACACACTCGTTGGTAGTTCGTTTTCGAAACTATCCGTTATGTATGTAATTTGGACGAAACTTACCCAATAAGTTAGTGAGATATTAGTGAACCTTATGAAATGTCGTTGACTCGTTGGTCTCTTTGAGTAATCATTTCCTGAGTTTGTTCATCTACATTGTTAGAAAACTGCATAAAGAAGCCAAACTATCAAGTGTTTCAAATAATGATGTGAATACCGGATTTCAAATTAAATGCTTGTGTATGTCATAAGTTGGGGACATGGAACGCGAATGGTAATATTTCATATGCAACTTTACACCTTTTTATTTGTGTGTCACATTTGATATATTTGAGCACTTTAGTAGATTCCCAGTGGATTACGGAGCAGAGGCCTACCGGCCTACTCCTGTATTTCACAAAACAAACGAAGGGTTTGTTCGCAGATGTCCTTTATGAGATCTTTACCGTTAGAATTACGTTGCAACTATGACTAACTGTGGAACAACGTATTTAACGATGCAGAGTTATTTCTTTAAAGGTGCACTGAGTGCACCGGTGACTCAGTGCACCTGTGATGTGGAGAGTTTACTACAAGGTATGTGGATTGACTAAGGAGATACAGGTGAGAACATTATTTGGATTCTGTTGGCCAGCGACTCTCGTTCGCCTAGTTGCTAGTCGGTTTCCTGTGGGTAGTAGGCCTATAGTAACAAAACTCGCTTTGGTATATGACTTTCGAAATTAAACAGGCCAGGTCGGCTATGGGAAATAGTTTAGGATGAAAATGTGTTAGAATGCGAGCATGTATAATGTGTGCGACCGAAGAAATAAACAGACAGCTGTCGTGTAAAGAGAGCACCGGAGAAACGGCCATCATTAAAATAGGCTGTTTCTATGTATACTTTATTGCAACGGTGGTGTACTTCCTGATGGTACAGAGTATGTTGTAATTATACTCTACATGAAAATAAACAGTATAGAACAATGTGTGTGTGTGTGTGTGTGCGCGCGCGCGCGAGCGCGTGTGTGTGTGTGTGCGTGTGTGTGTGTGCGTGAGCGTGCGCGTGCGAGTGTAGGTGTGCGTGCGTGCGTGCGTGTGTGTGTGAGGTGTTAAGTGTGTGTGTGCGTGTGCGTGTGTGTGCGTACGTGTGTGTGTGTGAGTGTGAATAGAATATGTGCCTCAACACCAAATTACCAGCTATCTTACAGCGATTGGCCACGCTTCTGTTACAAACTGCAGGCTTGATGCTATGTCCACGTGCCACCCGGAGCTAGTAGCCTTAGACGGCATTCGTATTAAATCTCGTTAATTCTGGTGTATACATTTCTATTGCTGAAATGCGCAGTAATTCGCTTGATAAAAATCAGGCGTGTCACTTCCTAGATGCTAATTCTACTGAGACGACATGAAGAGTGAGGAAGGTGTCGGTTTCTATTATTTCGTGGTTGGGCAAAGTGATTGACAACGATGTTGATGATAGTTAATTTGACGATGAAGATGAGATTTGGACGATAATGAAACTAGGCAAAAGAAGAAGACGGTGTCTATTGCGACCTGTCGCTACATTGGCATCAGTCGGACAGCTTTCCAGAAGCAACATATAATAATAACAATTCAAAAGGGTTGGTCAATCTCAGAACCGATAAGTCGTCAACATATGGATTAATACGCCGTGAAGCTATCCCCATGTGAACTAAATATAATTTACGCCGTTGTTTCAAGAGTTGCCTTTATAACTGTTGCGCGATTCCTAATTAAAACACAAGTCTTCCGTAATACAACTGGTAGATATTATTGCAAGTAAGTCATTGTTTTCTGAGTTCAGTTATAATTTAAGTTTATCAACATAATATTTCACAACCGGCTCGATATCAGCCGCCGTTATGAACATGCATTGCTTCTGAAGCATAATTGCACAGTATCGGTGACCAAGCATGAGCATCAGGTGTCGGAAACACCAACGTGGTTCCCCCCCTATGTCATAGCAGACTCCCTCAACTAGAATTGTTCCAGGTTGTGAAAAGATGAGATTTGCTTCTCCCGCACCATGTGGCGCTACTACTATATACGCCCGGCGGAATAAAAGTCGCGTCTCAGTGAATCCAAGCACAGGTTTATCACCAAACACGACAGTTTTCAAGCCGGCTGAGTCTGCGTGCTTCCGCAACATGGCGAGTATGGCGTCGTGATGGTCGAACCATCGTTTCTTCGAGCGGCGAATCAGGATGATAGTATCACGAGCTGGGGTCGGTTCTACCATCGCTGCCCGGAATTGCATCGACAACAATTGTGAATTGAATAACGTCGGACGAAGACACGGAGACCCGGCCGGCATGTACACAATGTCTGCCTGAACTTCACCGGACACCAAGCGTGACGCTCCGATACCAAGACCGGCCAAGGAATGGACTGTGAAACGGTTTTTTTGCGACACGAGAATTGTTATGTTCGGGTGGCGCAACAGAAACGACAGATAGGGCGCGATGCGCGTGAGATTTTCGATAAGAAAGTGGTAGAACACGTAACCCCAGAATTGCGATAACACGAAAATTTCCCGATATCGCACGCATGTTTTTGGTTTGAAAAAATTGATCTGTCTTTTGTTATTGCAGCTGCTGGGTGTGACCATCAAACCGTCTTTGATCACTTCCCCGTCACGCAACACGAATGCGCCGGCAATTACGATAATGAACGTAAAATCGTGCCGTAATTTTGATACCGAATTTTGCTCTGTTTGTTGCTGTTGTTTCTCATATCTATGTGAAAGAGCGTGTGATATCTCGTTTGCTCTTTTAATCGCTTCAAACAATGGAAACGGTTGTTCTACGTCTTCGGGTCGGGTGAAACATGTGTTGTCATACGGGTTTCTCTTATAAATACTGCAGTCACTTGTTATACCATTGTAGTATTTCGTCACCATTTGTGGTGCTAGAATATTCGCGCTTTCAGAGAACCAAATGCTGTGTAACTTCGCGCGCCGATCTGTTAGCATCATTTTTAAATGCGTATTATTATTCCCATCCAGTACAGCGATATTCTGATGCGTCATGCTCGTCATAACTGTAGTTTGGAGCAATTTCCGGCGGGTGACTTCTAATTCGGATATATACTTCCGCGACAAAATAGCAGTCAATCTCGCCACGGCTACGAACACATCAAATTTCTGTGTTGCATTTTTTTCGTTTCTAAATACTGTGCTTGCAGGTCGATGTGTGAACAATCTAGGTATGCCACGTGACGGGTACTTCAGCGAAGTGAAGGTGATGAAGATTAGTATGTAAAAGAGGCAACATAGCATCATGGATTTTCTCGATACCGACATGTTGTATCAAATAGCGCTGGTTCAGTCTGTCAACAAAGATGAAGACATGAAGTTGTTAGTGGAAGCAAACAAACAAAACAGTGTATTGTTCAATTAATCTATTGTACACACCTGGTTTGTAAAATACTTGTGATGAATTGAACATTTCAATGAATAAGATACATAAATAAAAATCTACTTTGCATATTAATAAGATATGATTATCAGCGTCTTGCCGTACATAGATTAACGTGGTTAATACTTAATTGCACTGGCGTGTATTCGCGATAGGGAGTTTCGTCGTTTTAAATATATAATACTAATTAACTAACTAATGAAATGATTTGTTCTGTGAATGAGATAAACGTGTCTCCTGACGCCTCTGGCTCGTAAGTCTACTCGTAGGTAATTCGTTTGACACGACGCAGAACAACATACATCACAGCTTTGTCACATGAATGACAATAGTGTTTCCCCACACGCACAGAGAAAAGAAAATGGGCAAGTAAACTGTATTAAACATAAATGCTCTTTACAATCACAAACACAAAAATACCCACCAAACGCTTCAGGAACGTTACCAACCTCTGCGTACGTCATAATGAAGGTTATGCACGTGACCTCTGCTGATAAGAGTTATATATGTGAATTACATTACTATTGCAGCATGAGAAGTTCCAAATCAATCATTCTCGCATACAGCTGTCACATTAAAAACGTTGCGTTGTGTTTTTGCCATAAAGAAAATCTTTGGGAACCAGAATTTCAACAAAATATTCGACGGAATGTCTAAACGCTCTAGGTGTTTAACATCCATCTTTTGGAGGTTTGACCGAGCTTTTGCTAGGCAACAGATGACATGATGGATAGGTCAGTTAACCAGACGAGAAAGGGAAAAAGGTATGATTTCCCCGATTTATGTAGATAATATTACTGTTTCTGGTACGATAGGTATGAATGTCTGAATTATTCGCAGGCGGCAAGCGACACGCGTCAGACGAAAGGCGTCAGGCAATTGCTTGATCTCCTTCACAGAGCAGATCGTTATCTTAAAGGGAATATACAACGACGTTCATTGAATGACTAAAAAGGAGCTTGTTCGGTGTTCATGTAACTGAAATGTCAACTCGCAAGACATTATAAATTAATACTTCATGTCTTGATATTTACTGTTAAAACATATTTAACGTCCAGAATTGTATCAAATCGAAAACATCTAGCATAAATCGGCAGAACGTTTCTTGCAAAATGTGTTTTGTCGCGATGTTTCTCATTTAATAACATTATTTTCGAAAATACAAAATTTTGCTTCAAGAGCAAGTTTTACGACATATATCAAGATCGTTTTATAGCATTTATTGACGTAACCTACCAATAACTCATCCAATTAAAATCGTTGTACATCCTGTTTAACATTATCAACTGTGGGCCCATGCAATCTGTTACGATACGACAGCGTACACATATAGGAAACAACGAACGACTTCCTGTTGTATTGATCCCATTTCTTTATTGTTTCACCTAATTTGATTTCCTGCTATTGTTTTCGTAATCCTGCTCAGAGTCAGCAAGGTGAAATCAACGACTATTTGATGACACTTCATCTTCAAACAAAGATTCGTGCGTATTCACGATCCATCTTATAGTAAATATCAACCACAGTAATTTCTACGGTCAAACTTTTGTTCACAGGTGACATCACTTTCACTGAGAACACTTTCCCTTGGTCCTAAGAGCTGTACGGTTAAATGGCAAAGCAATTGCAGTAAACAGGTGTTAAGTAGTAAATATTATGTAACGTCGACTTACAAAATATCTTGGTTAACCTATTGCCATTCCATAAATACACCGTGTCGTATATTCTAGTAAGCTAACATTTGAGGCACCACGGTAGAAATGGCGGTGAATCCAGACGTTGCCACTGGTACGAGGTATCACCTTTTAATTCACTAATTATTTCGTGTTGTGGTCGCCGTATAGTCTAAAGTTGGCACTATTGTGCTGTGCGCGTCCAAATAGAATAAAGACCTGATTACACGAACGATAAATGATCCGATTGTCGGGCCAATCATTCTCAACCAATCGGATCCATTGTTTTTTTTTAAAGAAACGATGACTCCGATTGGTTGATGACATTGAATCTCCCAAAAATTTGGAAATTAATCGCTCGTATAAACCTCAACACGATTATTATTACTAACACCTGGATAGCCACATCAACAGTATAAAGTCAATATCAATATCTTAAACACGATGCATTCAATGATACACGAACTACTTGATAAGAATACAGTATATATAGAAGAACTCAAAATACACAGTAGTTGTAAGTTGGATATTTACAAAATGTACACGTGCCAAAAACATCCTGTTCTAAACATTGCCATTATTAAACAGTAAAAAAATTAAGAAATGCTGCAGTAATTCTAAGAATAGGGCGAATATTACAAGACTAACTTTATCGCTAGTTTGCTGATAGGATTGCGTTACTCTTCTTCCAAACAGTTCTTAAGAAGCGACGCGGGTATATTCCATCAGGCATCGTTTGTAAAAGGGATTGCGGACTGTGAATATTTTTAGGCTGTAAATTCGCAAAAAGTACAATTTGGTTTGTTTGATCAGAGCTTCTCAGCTATGCTTGTTTTCACCTACATATTACACATTTCCCTTGCGTTTGTTGTAAGGAAAGTAACGACTCTTTCGTGAAGGCGTAAGTACAGGATTCAACAAGGAAGAGAAAACGCGTATTGCGAAATGTGAGTGTACATTAATTATCATATACTATGTGCGTCGTTAGTTATCGCAGACAGTTATGTGTGACAACCGTGTTACTATTTCTGCGTAGAATTCATGCAGTCTGCCGCATGTAATGAGGTAGAACGAACAATGGTGACAAACTGCCATTCAATCGTACGCAACATCGAAATGTCGCAGGGCCGCTGGCGTGTGAGTGTCTTCCATTTGAACAAGTGCAGCATCGTTACCATTGTGGTTTGATGTCTGGGATAACGCTGCAAAGTACAATCCGGTCCAACGTGTCTCTTGGTTTGAACCTTTCATATTTAAACTGAAAATGTCCTTGAATCGAAACCAGCAATGAAGTTAATGCAATTTCTACAATGGCATGGAGACTGACATGGATGTATTGCGACCAGCAATTGCCCTCGAACTAGCAACAGACCGCATCGAGCCCTCCCCAGACTGCGGCTTAGAACGTCACCATTGTGAAACAACGGGCATAATTGCGTATTTCACACGAACGATACGTTGTTGGCAGCAGTGGTGATGGTGACGTCACTCTCAACAGCGTGAATAATTCTACACGACACGTTGTACACTGTACTTCAAATAGGGATTTTCTTGTGTGATACGTCGTTTGCAGAACAATTAGGTAGCATTCAGGATTTGTTTTTAACAAAAACAGACCTGTTACGAACTGAACGTTGCTTTATATTTCAGTCTATACTTGTGTCACAATCCTGTTGCGATTTTATGAATATCCTGTTTATTGATCCGATGGAAATATAACTTGATCGCCGACCAATACGAACCGCCTACAAAAGGTATAGTTGTACAGCCACGATTCTTCTACATACCACCTGATCACATCTTTGACGAGGTGATCACGGTGTGATGTTCTATATAGCTAATAAAATGGTATAGCTGTAACAAAAGCGTTAAAAATCGCCCATAAACAACAACTGCTTCTAAGTACGTAACGAACAACTATATATAGTTAGATCACGTACTGATATATAAATACACACTCCGACAAAGAATGCTCGAGCGCAAAATGCGATTCCACTCGTCTACCGGTTACATGTCCAGTGAACCCTCAACGTTTCAGCCATGCTAGCTATCAGCGACATTCAATGACATCTATTACATAGGCAGCCATTGTTGGGTTAAGCACAATGTTGCATGGCAGTCATATGTACTAATAGCTGTGTATCGCGACAACGAATCTAAGTCGAACCCTTCTCGGTTAAAAGTCGGGTCTTGCCGTCAACAAGCTTTCCGAGCTAGTCACATTGGTGTCTCTAGTTCCGTCAATGTAACTTGTCCGCAGCCATTTTAACTGTTCATAGCTACCAATCGGCGGTGTACGTGCCCAGCTGCTCATAAGCAATGGCCTGGTTGGAATACGTGGTCGCTTACTCGTAGACCATGACCTCGCATAGGACAGCGCTGAAAAGCCTACTCCAGCGGTTCTGTACGCCCCAAGCTTCGATGTAGACGTAACGGCCTTCGATGGGTCGACTGCACTGGATGTAGAGTTTGGGCTTGAAGAGGGCGTCGTTGAGGCGCGAGATGAAGCCGCACATGTTGGTCGGCTTGTCGACCTCCGATCGGCCGCCTTTGCTGTCCACATACACGGCCAGCTTGTCGAGGTTGTACATGTAGTCGCGGTAAGACTTCTGTGCTTCTGCAAACGAGCAAACAGTCGGTCAGAACAATGGCACATTGCTTATACCAAACCTAGTTCAGCATTAGCTGAATCGGAAGAGGACACGATCACACCAATGATACAACGTTGTGCTCTTGCATAACCGAATTATCCCAGCAATCTGTCTATTTGAGAATCATCTAGCCAAGAGTACAACATTAAATGCCTATAAATTCTACTGTCATGCACTTATTCGTCTCTCTCTCCCTCCCCCTCTCTCCCCTCCATATCTTTCCCTCCCCCTCTTTATCCCTCCTCCTCTCTCCATCTCTCTCCCTCCCCCTCTCTCCCCCTCTCTCCCCCTCTCTCTCCCTCCCCCTCTCTCTCCTTCCCCTTTCTCTCCCTCCCCTCTCTCTCCCTCCTTATATCTCTCCCTCCCTCTTTCTCTCCCTCTCCTCTCTCTCCCTCCCCATCTCTCTCCCTTCCCTTCCCTCTCCCTCCCCCTCTCCCTCCCTCCCCTCTCTCCCCCTCTCTCTCCCTCCCCCTCCCCCCTTCCCCTCTCTCTCCTTCCCCTCTCTCTGCCTCCTCTTTATCCTTCCTCCTCTCCCTCCTTCCCCTCTCTCTCCCTCGCCCTCTCTCTACCTCCCCTATATATCCCTCCCCTCTCTCTCTCATTCCCCCTCTCCCTCATTCCCCCCTCTCTCTCTCCTTCCCCCTCTCTCTGTCCGCTCTCTCTTTCTCCCTCCTCCTCTCCCTCCTTCCCCTCTCTCTCCCTCGCCCTCTCTCTACCTTCCCTCCCCTCTCTCTCCCTCCCCTCTCTCTCTCCTTTCCCCTCTTTCTCCCTCCCATTCTCTCTTCCTCCCCTCTCTCTCCCTCCCTCATCCACTCCCTCTCTATCGTTCCTCATACCTCCAATCAAGCATCTCACTCCATCCCTCCCTCGCTCGCCCACCCCTTTCCCTTTATTAGGGGAGAGGTCAATCCCTGATTTCACATTCTTGATATGTATGCACAACTCGGATGATGAAGATTCAGAAAAATTATTAGTTACTGATTGTGACGAGGGTTTCGGTTCTGTTTTAAATAGTATTACTTATCATTTCTATATACTGTTTTACCAATTTCTGTTGAGATTTTAATTCCATCCATGACAGCACAATCGCCAAAGCGTGATCACCAAAGCAGAACAACAATCAACTTATTTTCAAGGCCTCTTTTTCTCTCTATAATTACCACAACCAGAACAACGAGCAGGCTACAGGCAGAGAAGAACAGTCTGTGCGAGTATCAAGTATCAAACTAGACACTTTGTACAAAAACTCCACGGTGCAAGAATACTCAGGCCATCTAACAGTATGCAGTAGTAAAGCAGCAACAACAGCGATTCTATGTACATGCGCAGTCTGGCCGAAACAAAGTAACATGCAACACATCTTACAACCCGAGTGGACGTAAGATATGGATATTTATAGTTATGATCATGGTAAGATATGGATATTTACAGTTTTGATCATCTCACAAACTATTGAAAACAACGCACCATTTCAAAAACAATATTTTGTGATTCCATTGCAGGCAGAATCTTGTCAATCATCGATTGTCTTTCAATAAAGAATACTAATCCCAAAGTTGGTAAACTTAATTATCTTCAGACGAAGCGCATGCCATATAGAGTGTTGCGGTTTGCTGGCTAGATGGAATGTCCAAGGCTTACTTAATTCCCATGATAAATGTCTGCACCGGCAATACGTAAGCAGGTGGAGGCAGGCGGGAGACTGTTGCCTTGTAAGAACATGGGGCACAGAATTTAAAGAGCTAACGAAGCCATGGACACATTCACCGCGAACAGAATAATATGTACAGAGCTTCCACCAAAAGATTGTTTACCTCTTTTCTCACCGTTGGCACCTGAAAGGAATCCACCAATTATCAGGTTATTTATTATCTGATAGTACGTAACGCTGTCGAAGAGGCAAAACACTGGAAGCCTACTGTTGTGTTTTAAAAGTTAGTGAAGTAGTATGGTCACGTCACCAACTGCTTACAAAACATAAACGTCATGTCAAACTGCAATGTATTCTGGTGAATAGATTCAAACCAACATAACTTGCTGCCTTGGTTATCTGGAGAGTCAAAAGGACACATAGCCAGCAGCTCTGTTGTGCATTTTGAAAACGACCGTCTACTGACTACAACAACAACTACAGCAATACTACAGCTGTTATTGATATTATTATTTTGTGTTTTCATTATTTACAGTTTACTGTTTGACGTACAGTTACTTTTTAACTTTTTAAAGTTGCCAACTGGTCGTAACCCTTAGACTTGTCTATTGTTTACCTTATCACACTGTTATAATGTCATTTATTTTCGTTTATTGTTAATCTACCTACCCATAGAATGCACTTAATTAGTGTGATAGCTTTGATGTTCAACGTCAACTTATGTTCAACAATATATCATAACACAATACACCAACTGAAAGGTTTCCTAACGTATTAAGTAGGTCATCTAAAATATGTATTGTAATCACGCCAATATAGCTACCTTGTCCCTTGCCCTGCCACGTGACAATGATGATCCCGGATATCCTCCTCTTGCGGCCGAGATCCACCATCCAGATAGGTTTCTCGACGTAGAAGTTGTCGAGGATGGTGCAGCTGTGGAGAGTCTGGTCGAAGTCTCCGTCTACAGCTCGGCCCGCGTGTCCGTGCATCCAGCGGTTCCGGATGTGGCGTTTGAAGTGGCGCTTGTTGTTGATCCACGACTCCTTCCGGAAGGCGACGTTCTCCACTGTAAACGGCGGCCATTTTAAATTGTATGTACACAGTGTATTTTATTTCAAGTGATACTGTTTATAATCATACAAGATCAATTAATCCCCGTAGTAAGTATCACGGTAAGTTAATGTGATGCGCTGTACGTGATGTTACTGACACGTAACCGATTTTGTAAAAAAAGGTAATTATTGTTGGATTTTATAAACAAGTATAAGCATCTGTTTGATATTGGTAAACAATTAAATATGTATAAAGTTCAGCACACAGAACAATGTTGTAGAAGACGGGTTCTTACCGCATGGCGTGTCTTTGTTCACCCTCATGAAGCCTGATGAACACTGGCCTGAAACGTCAGACACTGCATTGCAGTGAAGGCAGTTAATAGCAAAGTGTGTGCTGTATTCGCACAAATCACCAACACATTCACGGTCTCAACCGAAGCCGAATGACGACCGCCGTTTAAAAGTATGCTTTCATGCATAACAAAGAGACAGTATCGTTACACGAACGTCATAAAGAAAGCAGTGCATCGTAATTTAACTTGTTATACAAATGCTGAGGGAATTTCTCATTAAAATTACAGGATAGCACTGCCACATCTGGTTGGAGAAGACCTTTGGTTGATTGTTTGTTTAACTTAAACGCTTCTCTTTTTAATGCATTTTATTTAGATCAGACAAGACTCCCCTTTATTAAAGTCTGTGATTATACCCATCTCATATAGGTTTGATTAAATGCTGGCAATGTCAATGGCAAAATAGTTCTACACAAAACATTATATCGAACCAATAACCAACTAACGTATAACGAGAATAATAAATATGATGACGACTACACAAACAGAAGTATTGGCGTACGTGGAAACTCTATCCCAAGGGTTACCTTTGTAGGGGCAGCCGAGGAGGCCGGCTCGCATGCTGATCTTGCGGTGCCAGTCGACGGGATGGAACCGGACATAGCGGGCGACGAAGGGGGAGTTGAGGTAGTGATACCGCTCCATGTCCTTGTCCACGTTGCCGCCAAACTCCTGCACAAGATAAAGTCGAAGTAGGAACAGGTCACTGTATGTCTAACGCACCGTGGGTCAAAGGATTGTGATAGACATGTGTCGCTTTAATCTATGGTCTGCTGTGGAAAATGGGGCGTAATCACGCGTGGCATAACAGAGATTGCTTTGTGACAGATTGCAGATGTTTTGTAGGTGTTCTCTAAAGTGAAGTGTATCTTTTGTTACAATATTTACGACGATAAACGGGGGGTCTTATGGAAAAATGTCATTATCACTATCTCGCAACACCTTTAGCAACAAGAAATGGTTATAATGTATTACGAAAGTCTGCATTGCAGCAATATCTTGTAACCAAACAGTCAGTGAAGAGGTGCATTTGTATGACCCACAAATCCATACAGCCACAACTGTAATGCCATCGTGATTGTCTTGCATAAACGTTGCCGGTGTTCTCAAAAATGCAAACATGAAGTTATTTTTTAAAGATCGGATCGGATCGGATCTAAGTGTTCTGTTAGATCAGATCGGGCCTAAGGATTTATTTATCCATTCAAACCACTCATATATACATATTACAGGGCAAGACAGACTGCGGAATTCCTGCTGCATCGTAATTGAATTTTCTGACAGTATATATATAGTATGAAAGTTAAGCGCACGAGGGTGGCATGTTTAACTTACAGAGCTTACAATTTATGTGACATACTATGCGAAAGAATGCATTCGATTATCATCATTACATGCACCAGGAAGCTATAATTAGGGGTTGCGTGGCTGTCACTGCAGATTTGTAAAACACACTTTGGTAGATTGACGTATTCTTGTTAGTGTACAGGTTACAATCGGCAGTTTCAGATGATCACAAATTCACATGCACGGAACATGCTTGCACGAACCATACAGGCACGTGGCGTTAGTATGATGGCACGTGCTGTGTGTAATTGTCACACAAACATGCAACCAGTATAAATGCATGTATTATCAATGCAAATCGTTGGCTTCAAACATACCCATGCAATCATGCGAGAAACAAGTTTGCATGCAAAAACGCATTAAAATAATGATAATCATTAAGTACGAGCAACGTGCATTGGAACAATAAAACCAATATAGGAAGTCGTTACAGCGGAGAAGCACAAACCAAAACCACATTATGTTGTTGGTAACTTAGACGCTTCTTGGAGGAGTATAAAAAAAGAAAATAATGTTTCCATTGCGTGTGAACAACAAATTTGTCGGTGTTTTCTTTGCTCAGTTGACATACTGAAATGCTGTTTTTAAGTATGCACTAAAATATGCCTAAATTATATGGTTTGTCAAGACATTATGGCTTAGTCTTCAGCATGTGCAACGTTCAATAAATTATGTAGAGGAGCATTTTCTTGGCCGGTTCAAACGCTTTCATTTCTAGAGTCTTGAAAACACTAGCATGCGGGTCTAGTAGACAGGGGCACGGTTCGCATTACGTGATCCAGGCCAGTAACAACTCTGGCGCACTAGATGTGTAGGGTGTTGGGCGTAATAACCGCCACAGATGGCGTGTGTTTTGCAGGCAAGACAACGATGCGCATTCACGAAGGTATCATGCGGGGCAACGACACACCGACACGTCTTACCAGTCCCTCCGGCCCGAGCCGGTTGGCTATGAGCGGGGTGACGTCCCGAGAGAGGTTGCTACTAGTCGTCGCCGTCCAGTACCACTGTTGCTGCAAGAAACATTGCGCCAACACACGGCTATCAGTGGCGATGTATAGCCAGCATACTGACTGCACCAACACGCGGCTATTTGTACGAATAGTATTCGCGCATTAATTGTAGCGTGGCTGAATGCTTCCCAGAGAAGTCGGGATGGTGTTCGATTGAACAGATCTGCCAGGGAGTAAAGTATAAAACGTTTAGAATAGTCATAACGACTGGACACTACGCTATATAAGAACTTGTCGTTTTACTTTAACGTCATTACCCACATAGAGTCCACAGGGCTAGGAAATAAGAGGATTAGGTGTGATGTGCGCATTTTCTTGGAGCATTGTTGTACTTAACATGTTAATAAAGTTAATGTTTCCTGCACTACTGCATAACATCTTTCAATTGATGGTAATGAATATATACGCTCATCGCTCGCATATCAGCACAGTGGCTATTTAGCAGAATTTGTCGACATTTCAAAATCGGTCAACTGGCATGGTAAAATTAGGGCGTATCAAGCTAGGGTGGGTTCAGAAAAACGAGATGTATGTTTTCATGAATTAACTTTTCACTAAGAGTTAGTTAAACAATATTTAATGTGATATGACGCTTTAAAGAAAATAGTAGAAAACATTTGTCTCGGAACCCAGGAAGCGTATATCATATATAATGACAGTTAATGTGACAATCGCCTGTAACATACGGCTATCAGGAGCGTTGTACGACGACAACAACAGGACAGTCGGCTACTGTTACGCTTTGATGAGATAGAACGCGTGCCTGGACAACTTTCTATTGACGACTAATGTCTCGTTTTAATATTTTACTTTTATTACTTTTGTCAGTCGAAGAATGCATCAGAACTGACACGTAGTGCGTGTGAACCAAAGCCGCTTTGTGCGCATTTAGCCGATAATTGCATAGCATTTACAGAGTTACCATCGTAAGGAGACTAGCGCAAATTACAGTACGCTTGTCGAAATAAATATGCGTCATTCCTCGTTACGCACAGTAGAGTGGATTATAGGAAGCTGAGGTTTCCTACCAACAATACGGGGAATTGACAGTCACGACATCTCGCCGCGGGAGACATAGCATCATCGACGGTCAAACAGGTATTTCTACGACGCGGCCATCCGCCTTTGATATTGCATTCCGGGCACGTCCGAATAATTGCCGAAGTTGAAATGAAATAGGTCCCTCCGCTGCGGTCTTGCCGCTTGCGGCGGGCTGATTTTCTCCGGTGAGTGACACGCCATCGGGTCGCCCTCACACCAGGCCATCTGACGACCATTGTCACATAGACAGCCGTTGTTACTGTGACATTAGGACGAGTTCTGGTCGCTTCAGGTTTTGTCCCCAGAAAGGTAGTCAAAGCCCACAGACGAGTGGGTCATTGATGGGCCCCACAACTCGATACTCGCTCGCGTCGGGCCAACAATATGCTCGAGGTAACGCAATATAAACGTCTTTCTACGTTGACTGATTACCGAAATGTATGCAGTTGTAAGTAACGCCTCGGAGAGAATCGAATTGATGTAGTTGCATTTAGCTCGAGGCTATCTCTTTGACTGTGGGAAAATCAACGCACTGTCAGACCCGTAACAGACACTGCAATAGGATATGCATACAGTACATCGGCATATCAAATGCAAAAGCTCATCCGTGAAGATGGAATCTATAATGCATTTTCCATAGTGTCCGTCCGATTCTACGACGCTACAACACATTACTCATAGGCCTAGACAGGTCAGTGTTATTTAGACAAGTCGTAATATTTAGAGAAGTGAGCATTATGTTTACTACAAGGTTCTAGTAGCGTTATATTCACCTTGGGGTCGAGATGAGTGGCGTCCTTGTAGTAGTTCCATGTCGTCGTATCATTGCTGTACGACAGTCGGAAGCGGGTCACCCAGTGCTTCCGCTTGGTGTCGCCACGTCCCTTCGTCACGAGGCCCGTGACGAGTGTTGGGGGACCAACGTCAAACTGCAGCCACTGGTTAGCTGGAAAGGATGTGACAGCGTGACAGTTACGGTGCAATTGTGGCGTGACGCATGATGCAATAATAGCGCGATAAACGGTGCAATGCAGGCACACGTCGTGTATGCATAATAATGACGTGACACGTGTTATACAAACACTGACAACCTGACATGACTGGTAGGCCGTAGGTCCCTACACGCACACGGCGTGATACATGCATTGCTCAGTGAAGGTGTGACATACCTAGTACACGCGAACTGTCAGCGTGATACACGTCATACACGCGCGAAGACGGCGTGACACATGTCTTATACACACAATGACGTGTCAGCGTGATACACGTCATACACGCGTTACATATACCTATTAAAAAGCTACCAGACAATAGGATAGCTGTGTCTGATGCACGTGCTTCTCCCTACAATGCATTTCTTTGTTAGACGACGTCATCATGTTATTTATTGAGGTAAGAAGGCGGTGGTAATTGAATTGTTCGTTATTTGGCCACAACGCCTGTCTTTCTCGGAAATTCGTAAGAACCTCTGCGACAATACCACTGGAAGGACATACGTCGTGAAAATTTGTTATCGTCATTCATTGTTATTCAGAGCAAGCAGACACCACTCTTGCCCTTCTCATATTGTTTATGGCTTTCCAAAAACAACTCCTGTGTGCATAAAAATAGAACAATCATTACGTGTTGCGGAAACCCTCCACTCGCCACGAATAATAACGTTCACTCTATCCGAGGTTTCGTATATGAATACGTATAAAATTTCACTTTCTTTCCAGAAAATGTCTGGTGTGTTTAATAGTAATTAGTTTATTTGCAGGTGTGTGTTGCACGAAGCCGAAGTTGTCGTGACCGCGACACTAGCGTGAAGACCTACCGTTGTTCTGCTTGGCGCACCACGCCTTGTTCGTCATGATGTAACCGTCCTCCGCCATGCACGAGCTGCCTCGCTTGAACTTCTTCTCGCTCGACACGGTGATGTGGCTGTAGGGCGGCAGGGCGATCGGCTGCTTGCACGCTGCAACCAAACACAGATTCTCAGTTGTGTGGTAGTCTCACGTTTATTATTTTGTCGTGTGTTATCTTATTGTTCCAGCTCTTTTATTGATCCTTTTTGCATTCATTTTGCGGCAGAGGTAACAACAGTAGACATGACAGTGGGGTGTCGAGCAACGTATTGCTTTAAGAAGATACATGTAGATGGGCGCAAGAGAAACCTGGACAGATGGACAAATAGACAGAGAGAAGAAGAATGAGAAAACATATATAAATACACAGAGGTCAGAAGGAGAGCACGATAGTAAATCGGTTTGGTTGCACACTACCAATACCACACACAAACTGCAACTTATTTTCGATGCCACCCACAAAGTACGACTCCCTGCGCTAAATGTAAAATTGCTAACAATTTCATTTTGCACTGTCAGTATACGTTGCCTGGCCGATCCATCTCTTCGTCCTAACCGTCATCGTTACGGTCTTTGACCTCGACAGAGACCGCGGCAGTAGGAACAAAACGACGCCAGATGGTGCCCTGTGTCGCCTGCACAGGTACGCCACTGGCAGTCGGTCGACTGAGCGGAGTGCCGGTGATAAACAACGTCTGAAATGACCGTCCTTCGAAGTGGTCGCATCACGCGAACAAGGCCGCCCCGCTGCCGGTGAATGCCCCGCACCGAATGCCTCTCCCCCTTTTCGCATTCCAAACCACCTGAATAGGCGTGCGGCGGCGGGTCTGCATTGTCGTCGTGTAAGATTTCGAGCTTACGGTTACCAAAGCTGTTAATTTTGCGGCGAACAAGCGTCCTGGTTAGTTAAATTTCGCCGACAAAGGAGTCGGGTGGTGGCGCCCTCTTTGATTATATTTTCGACTGGCAAAGATGCAGTTTGAAAAAATGCACCCGTGAACACATGTCATGTCATAAAAAGGTGTAGTCTTGACAGGGCATTAGTGACAGGCACCCAAGGAGGTTGGATCAATCAACAATGTAATCATACCTGTAAACCAAGTAATAGGTGCAGACACTCGTGTAAATGGACTGCAGCGCGATTGAGTGCCGAGCCTACTGAGTGCTGCAGGCAAAGCTAAATCAGAATCAACATTTCTTTTGGGAGTTTCTACTGACATATATCACACAGTTTCCCACGGGTTATGGTCAGTCGGGTGAGGAAAGGACGTGGTCGAAGAAGATACCTGATGGCTTCTGTTGCCGCTTGCCTCCGGGCAGTATGTGGGTGTGGCCACAGAGGCGGTACAACGAGCAGTTATATGCACCTTTACTATCAACATTACTGCGGGAAACTTGACGTGGATGGTCTCCAAGCGGTCGAAGACATTTGTCTTTCTCTTTTCAATAAAGCCTTTCTATTGCCGGACAACAACGATGTCTTATATTGTGTGAATGTCGTTAAAAAATAGCAGCAATCTGTTCCCTCACGTCAATAAATGTCGCTTCTGTCTGGGTTGCCAAGTTTGGTATCAGCACATAGATCTTGTCAAACAAATTGGTGTCATCTGGATCTAAAGTTAAACAAGTTTTTTTGTCCGTCAGAATGGGCCCCTTTGTTCAATAGTTGTGTGAATAATGAACCTAGCACCAGGCGCAATGACCAGAACAGAAGACGCACCTTGACAGCCGATGATCTCGACCCTCATGCTGGGGTGTTTGTTCCAGTGGACGGTGTGGAATTTGATGAAGCGGGCGACGACAGGCTTGTCGAGGTACGAGTGCTTTACGGAGTACGAATCCGTGTTGCCTTCAAACACCTGATTCACAGAAACAAAGAAACAGCTAGCCAATATAATTTTCAAGAAATTTATCATTAAAAACAATGTTTCCATCATCAATTGCTGAATAGTTTAAGCAAATATCATTGCACCCGGGTGTAACGTGAGGTTAGAATTCGTTTGCTGTCACCGCGTCTTACCCTTTCGTTTCTATAATGATATCATTTCGTTGCCACGGATCATACCATGCATCGTATTCGAATCGTACCTTGCAAACCGGTTGCTACGAATCTTACTGGACGGTTGCTAGGACTCTTGCCCATTAGCAGTTGATTTTACCAGTTTGAAGGCATGCATCTCTTTGGTTGTTTGTCACGAATCGCATCTATTGGTTGCCAAGAATGCTACCAGCTGGTTGCCAAACATTTAGCTCAGTGGCTGTTAGGAATTTGCTACATTGGTTTTGAGCATTTCGTTAATGCATCTAACTCGCTGGTTTCCACAAATCTTACCCGTTGGTTGTTCTGGATTTTACCCGTTGGTTGACCTGAACCTTACCCGATGGCTGCCCTTACCCTTATATTGCTGCGAATCTTACCCGTTGGTTGCCGTACTGGTCGGAAACATACTGCCAGTGGAAGGCGTCCATGCTGTAGGAGACCATGAAGGACTTGACCCACTCGGAGCCGTCGCCTCGGCCTTGGGTCATCACGCCCGTCACCTGCAATCACGGACACCGTACAGCACCATAGCAGGAGCACAAAGGTTATTCTTAACCTTAACCCCAAGCCTCCACGCTGGGTCATCACGCCCGTCACCTGCAACCGTGGACAGCATACAACACCATAGCAGGAACAAAAAGGTTATTCTTAACCTTAACCCTAAGCCTCCACCCTGGGTCATCACGCCCGTCACCTGCAACCGCGGACAGCATACAACACCATAGCAGGAACAAAAAGGTTATTCTTAACCTTAACCCCAAGCCTCCACGCTGGGTCATCACGCCCGTCACCTGCAACCGTGGACAGCATACAACACCATAGCAGGAACAAAAAGGTTATTCTTAACCTTAACCCTAAGCCTCCACCCTGGGTCATCACGCCCGTCACCTGCAACCGTGGACAGCATACAACACCATAGCAGGAACAAAAAGGTTATTCTTAACCTTAACCCTAAGCCTCCACCCTGGGTCATCACGCCCGTCACCTGCAACCGTGGACAGCATACAACACCATAGCAGGAACAAAAAGGTTATTCTTAACCTTAACCCCAAGCCTCCACGCTGGGTCATCACGCCCGTCACCTGCAACCGTGGACAGCATACAACACCATAGCAGGAACAAAAAGGTTATTCTTAACCTTAACCCTAAGCCTCCACGCTGGGTCATCACGCCCGTCACCTGCAACCGTGGACAGCATACAACACCATAGCAGGAACAAAAAGGTTATTCTTAACCTTAACCCCAAGCCTCCACGCTGGGTCATCACGCCCGTCACCTGCAACCGTGGACAGCATACAACACCATAGCAGGAACAAAAAGGTTATTCTTAACCTTAACCCTAAGCCTCCACCCTGGGTCATCACGCCCGTCACCTGCAACCGTGGACAGCATACAACACCATAGCAGGAACAAAAAGGTTATTCTTAACCTTAACCCTAAGCCTCCACCCTGGGTCATCACGCCCGTCACCTGCAATCGTGGACAGCATACAACACCATAGCAGGAACAAAAAGGTTATTCTTAACCTTAACCCTAAGCCTCCACTCTGGGTCATCACGCCCGTCACCTGCAACCGCGGACAGCATACAACACCATAGCAGGAACAAAAGGTTATTGTTTGCACCGTTTTGGATTCCATAGATCATGAGCTTTAAAATGGTACCTCATATATATATATATATATATATATATATATATATATATATATATATATATATATATATGTTGAAATATCTTCAGTAAATGTGTGATTAATTGCTAAATTTGAAACCAACTTAAAAAAAACATTGTTTTGAGAAACGAGATCAGTTTGACTCAAATTGTACATTGTTTTAAATCTACGGGTTCGTAAATGCGTGTATTTTAATAGTTTTGAATTGTTTATGAAGTAAGATAAACAGGACATTGAAAGGTGAGAGGGTAGGGTATGCATTTCTATTGAAATCACACACTTGATGGTACACAGCCGAGACAACTATCTTGGCTCATGTGCAGTATAGGCCTGTTCCAAGTAATACCCGTTCCTTGTG
The DNA here is from genome assembly GCA_963995525.1 of Escarpia spicata. Lineage (NCBI taxonomy): Eukaryota > Metazoa > Annelida > Polychaeta > Sabellida > Siboglinidae > Escarpia > Escarpia spicata. Next base: position 23,362,282 of record OZ023212.1, read on the forward strand.
GCGGGTCACACATATGTCCGAGCAACTTGGCTGATGGGTCCAAATACATTATAATGACAAACAACTGTACTTAATAGTTGATATTAAATGTTGTAGCGTTAATTGTTATGTGACATTCGTTCATTAAGTTTAATTGTGAGCGGCAACTATTTGCCGTGACGTTACGTATCTATTCCACTTAACAAACACGCCACAACATCCGTTGTTACACAGTAATTCATTAGTATCTCTTTCAAGACACACCAGATTCGACATCACTTATAATTATCAGCCGAAATAACTCGGGGCGTTGTCCAAACATCTCCGTTGTTAATGTTCCTTTTATGTGGGCAAAAGAAGGCGGACGGCCTGTCTCTGCAGATCGCCTGTGGCCGTCTTACGTCGCAAACAAGCCGGCGAGCGACGTTACTACCATCGTTGTAATGGTGCTTCGGTGTGAATTTATCACTGCATAAATAACGTGCTCAGCGGTTCACAGACCCGTTGCTGGAGGTGGTTGAGACGACGAATTTACGGTCGTCAGCGGTATAACGTAATGGGCGGTGAAACGTGACTGGCAATATTGTATTCGGTTCCTGTTAATGACGCGTACTGGCGAGTGTTGACAGCGGTCCATTGCAGGCATGTTTGTGAACGACAACCCTGGACTCGCTGTAATAATGTGTTTTAGCCATTTGCTGAGTGATTCTTTGTTCGTAGCCAAATTATGTCGACATGAAAACTGGCAAAAGGTCTTCCAATTTGATTAGCTCACCTTAATATTTGTGTAGCCATTGGTTAATTGGCTAATAATTAGTGTGGACACGTGTGTCGCAAGATCTGTTGATGGGAATTCAGGTTCAATTGTGTTCAACACTGCTGTCTTCGCAGCAATAGTCGTTGTGCTTGTGACACTGACAGCACTACAGTGTTGTCGTATTTTTGTCATTGCTGTTGTCACAATCACGATTACCATTATCATCATTGTCACCGTCGTCGTCAGGGCTGCTTAGATATACTGATAGTGATACAAACAAATATGAACAATATCTTCATCGGCATATATATCACCATCACCGTCATTCTCATCATATCATCATCACCAGCTTCGTCATCATCACCATCCTCCTCCATATCATCATCGTTTCCATCAGTAGTGGTAGCATCATCATCATCACCATTACTACCATAGTCATCCTCCTCGTCATCATCACCACCACCACCATCACCCGCAGCATCCCCCATTCCCCACGACATCCTACCTTGGCTGCGACCCCGAGGTCGACCTGGAGCCACTCTGACGACGACTTGTATTTGGCGCACCAGCCGAGGCCGTTGGGCTGGTAGAGGCGGCCGTAGCGCTCGTGACAGCCCTTGTCCCATTCGAGAGGGTAGGTAGACGACGCCGTGATCTGCCAGTCCTGGATGGCGCCTGATATCATCCCCAGGGCGCCGTTCTGGGCACATTCTGAAACACGTGAAAGAGAGTCGTCAATAATAGGGTGTGTGTGCGCCATTGTTGTTCAGGTGTAATGAACTAATCGTTGTCACATAGATATGTGATCAATGTGTACTCACAGCGAGGTCATCATCGACAGAGTAATCAGTCGATTATGCTCGGCAAGAGAAGTGACTGTTGACGGCAGCTGGCGCGAGGAAAACGCGTTAGTCAGGCGAACGACGCATTACGAAGTGTGGTGTTTTTTTCTAAATCCGGTGGTGTAAAAAGTTGAAGAATGTAAAGTAATAGCTATCGGAGCAAGGAATCAATGAAGATTCATCGATAAGAATGTTCACTTTTGCCATTTTTGCATGCTTCTGTATACTGCCATTTGTTGGCATGTCCTTCCAGTCTGCCTGCGTGCGTGCGTGCGTGCGTGCGTGCGTGCCTGCCTGCCTGCCTGCCTGCCTGCCTGCCTGCCTGCCTGCCTGCCTGCCTGTCAGTCCGCGTGGCTGTCTGTCTGCAAACGTGCGCGCCTGTCTGCCTGACTGCGTGTCTTAACAGCCGGTTCTACTCGAATTACATGACGTTAAAAATGCTGCCTGGGACGACTTTAAAAGTCGGTCTGTTTTATTCGACAGCGGCGGCGTGATATATCGCGTTTTCTAATTACAGCAGTGGTTATTGTGAGAGATGACACCCGATCTCCCGCGATCACGACCATTATCGCGTGATCGTATGCGCATCAGCGGAGGTCCGAGATCACTGTGATGTCACAACGCACCTACGTCACATCAGGCGCCATCTCCGCCAGGGTCGTCTGGGGAGGCGGAATATCGGGTAGATCACGTCATGTTGATCTGTTCAACTTTTAAATGTCAAAGCAGTGGGAGAATGTAATTATTTAAATACACTTGCTTCTCTATAATATTATGTTGCCGTCGTTTGCTTTATGCGTCTTTTAATATCGCGTTTCGTTTTTGTTAGTAATGGGTAAGATTGCACCGTTTATTGTTTGTCTCTTTCTATCTGTATCTCACTCGCGGTCTGTATTACACGCCCTGTCTGTCGTATACATGTACATGTGCATGTGCATGTTTACAGTACAGAGTAATTTGTTTTACACGCAAGGACATATTTTAACGCGCCAACCTTATAATTTCCAGGCAGCCATGATGATTACAATTTGATATTGACGCGACACCTGGCGAACTCAAGCGACGCAACTCCTGAGACAAACCAAAGTCAAACGAGACCTCACGATGTCAGGCGACATACGTTTGAGGGCACCCACTGTCTATTCAGCAGTATACGAGCAACAGATCACCCACGTAGATGAGTTGGCACGGGCAAGATGGTGAGCGGGTGTTCGATAGGAGGCGCGGTAACCGACGTCCGTCTAGACATACATCACTGTTGTACAGTTGGCAGATTGGATTCGGTGCAGTCCCGCTTCGTGGAGGTCCCCATCTCGTCACGACCGAGTTATGGTGGCATTAACAAACTCTTCGTAAGTGGGTATTTGTCAAATGTCCTTTAAAGCTGATATCAAACGGCCTGTGATTGTCCATGCAATAACCACTCTTGGACGGAACAGTTGTACATATTAGGGATGTACTTTATTGATGTATGTACAACTGTCTATGTTGCTAAGGGAATGCCCTGGAGTCGCGCAGAGATAATGAAATATAGCTGGGCAGATCGAGAGACTCTGACGCCGGTTCTAATTCGTCTGACAGTGAGAGAAAGTAGCGGTACGAATAGAGGTGGGCGAATTACGTTTTGATGTTGATTAATGTGGCAGAACGTAAACAGAAACAGACGGTAGTATATCTTGGAAGCCTCGCCCTTTACTCTTCCACGATGGATGAGCCCTGGGCTATTTCTGGCGATCAATGGGAGGGAGAGGGAGAAACGTGATTTTTATTTTGGGATACCGAGAAACATCATTAGAATGGACAGGAAGTCGTTATGTGTTATCGTGTTTTTTATGCGACTCGACCACACTTTGTAGAACCTAACACTAACGCTGTGCTACGTCAATTACAATTGTATTTATTATAGAGTATATATATATATATATATTCTTTTTTAAGTAAACATGCCAAAATAATACCCACACGTCCCCCGCATCCCATTCGGAATCGTCAACTAATCAGTCGTAGTGTATCGTTCGTGGAAACGTAACTGGACAAACATGAAATGTATTTCATTGATGAGTTCCCGTTTCGCATTGTGGAATCATGGAATAGTCAGCTACGTCGACTGTCAAACGACAGACAGCTGTACCGCATTTTTGCAGCCAATGAAAATGTTATTATGAGCTGATGAACTTAGATAATTTTAGACGGCACATGTTTCTCTGATGGCCGGCTCGAAACTAGAACACGTTGAATTTGTGCCTTTTGAACCAAAATAGCGAATCATAAAAAAGGGTTTTGATTGACAGCACCGACGTCTCATTTATGCATGCGGCGAAGCACTCTCCGCCGCCAACCTAACACGTTTGTAAAGAGCAAAATGTTTGTGGAAACTTCAGACGACACATAAATAGCAGAATTAAGAACGGGATGAAAACTATTTTGTGAAGAGACAGTTTTAAACTTAAACGTAGCAGTTTCCAGCTGTGACAACACACATGTTGTATAACCCGTCATTTGGCAGCATAGCATGCATAACAGTAGCTAAAGGTCATTTGTCATCCCCCTTGACAGGGTTGACAAGAGGAACCGCAACTACACAAGTCATTATAACGTCGTGTCGTAAAGAAAGGGGCGAGTTATGTGTGCGCTGAGGGGATGGACATGGCGTGATGGAGTGAGAGGGGTTGGTGGGTGTGGGCGGAGCGTGGTTGTGACATCACTTCTCATCGTCACAAGATTGTCGTTGTTGAGACAGGTCCTTATTGTGACATCACTTCTCATCGTCACAAGATTGTCGTTGTTGAGACAGGTCCTTATTATGTCGCAGCCAACAGGTAGTTTACGACGAGTCCTTCGGTGCATCACTCGTGACACCAAAGGTCAAGAGAAACAAGTCGTTACGATCACCTATAACTCCAGGTATCTGTATAAGCAATAAACGTATTTTAGGCCATGACGTCCCAGTGGACAGGAGCTCAGACGAAGCAATCTCGTCATCGACTTGAAGCCTGTTTGACATCAACACAAACGCCAGATTGCACCAGCTTTCATCGGCAGGATGATTTGCCTAACTGACGTCACCAGCAGAACAGAACTGTTTATCGTTTCCAACTTTCCGAGAAGTCGTCAGTTTCGTCATTATTTTGTACTTTTCAGATTCCTATCCTCAATTCGAAGCAGACGTAGCACTAATCACGAAGGAGGATGCTCCCCTCTATTGCGCGCGCCGTCTCACCAACGGCTGGAGGCGATGGCAAATATGTGCCGACTCCTGCAGACGTCGTTCGCTCGTCGCCATGGCGAGAACCGACCAGCTCTTACACCGACAGCTCCTGATCTACTTCCACTCGGGATAAGTTCATGGTGAATTGCACCTAATAATCATCTCGATGCGGCATCGCAAACGCTGCCCCTGTGCCTTTCACTTCTCCGTAAATGCCAACAAATTGGTTGTAAGTAGTTTGTGAAGTTTGCATGAATACGGTGCCCATCACATAGATCGAGACAGACTTCGCTTGCTTTTTAAGACTTCAAGCAGATTGTGTTTCCAATTAGTGCCTCGGAAAGGCGATGGTGTACGCATTGTCACACGCCAAAATTCGGTGCATTTGTAACGAGGAGTGATTGAATGCTTAGGACACGAAACAAATCACCATTTCATCTTTAATCTTTACAATTCTCGAACTTCTTGACGTCGTTTTATCATGTTTCATCGATTTTGTTTTGTTTTTATATCTACCCGTTCCAATGCTATTCATTTTCTCCTGTTTATCATGTAAGTTATATCTCGGGGGTACATTTATTTTCATACAGTATTTTATTTGATATGTATTTATTATAGCATTTATTCATGTTCGACTTTTTCGTCAAACATGTAAACCGACTCCGTGGGGCGGAAGCGCTCGTAGTGACTTGTTAGATTAATTTGACAAACTACAAATGACTCGCTTTTTGTGTAACACGTCATACTAATGGCGCCATTCGTTAAACACCCGTCAAGTAAAGAAGTTGTCATAAAGGCGTAAGGGCACTTAAAAGAACGGAAACTCTCTTGATTAATCGCGACTTTCACCAGGCGTCGATATCAAATGTCCGCATCTGCTATTTTCTTCATAACAAAAGAACTTATCTTTGTTTCGTTCGTTAGCGCCAAGTAGTACCACTGCATTTCCGAGCACTTCAATGAGTGCTTCGTCCGGAAGGTTTATAACACTTTCATCATGACATTTGTCAGTCTCTAAACGTTTCAAATGGAATGAAATACAATTTCCGATAGGTGAATAAAACATTTATAATTGGTATGTATATAAATGCTCTAAAGCGATGTCTATATATTGTATAATTTTGACGAAGTAAATAAAAAATATGAAAACGTGACGAAGTCCTGTGGCTTAGTAAATTTACTGTTTTTTTAAATAATTAACTGATACACGGGTAACGGGTGTTTACCCAAGTAGCTGCGTGTCAATTTAAATAATGAACGTAAGTCTACATCCCCTATAATGTGCACGTGTTACATAAGACATTCCCTGGCTTTGCAAGTAGAACATCGGATCGACATAGAGGGGTGTATGCACGCGACCGGCCCCAGAGGCGCATTTAGAAATACAAATACACAAACATCAGCCGACGTATATCTGGCCAACGATAACCGGCTATGCCGAGACCGAGCGTGGACCTCTATGTCAGGCATTCCGTCGTTCTCGTTCACGCCATCTCGTTCATGTGGCTGTTCGCTTCATCAAATAAACTGTCAACACCGTCTCTATCCAAATTCCCTTTCCCGACGACAAGGCTTTCGTCGGTAACCAGCAAGTCGCTGAGCGTCCCCATCCATCAGACGGGCTGCTTCGCTTCCGTCCAGCCTAACCACCAGATAATGTAAGTGTTGCGCCTAGTCTGACGCCGCATATCTATAGAGTCACGTGTTAAATCTCGACCAATCAGTTCTTCGCATCCGGTAATCCTGTATTTAACAATATCACATGTCGGATTTTCGACGATATCAATTCCGTTAGGTATAAATTACATTGTTCCTTCCAATGTTTGCTTTGTTCCCGCTAATCCACACAAGACGTCAATGGGATAATATATTTTTATTGTGAATATACATAATACGTCTGATTTTGCGTCATCGGGCAATGGTGACGTCAGAACCAATTGTAGGCAGTTTTACAAAGCATTTCACCAGACAGCTTATTGTTAAATTATACTGAACCTTATAAGTACACCAAAGGCCTATACAAAGCCATGGATAATCTCCATGTCTTTCTCTAGGAGATTATGTTGTCTTCGGTATACGTTTCTTGCCCTATAAACGTTCCTTGCTTCCAGCAAGAAAATCCCGTCTTACATGAAATATGTTTTTTTCCGGATGCTGTAGAAGACGACCTTAAAGTGCCCGACGTCACATCCATTGGCATGACAGGGCGGGGGACTCGTCGACGACACGGTCCCTGTCACGACTAGACATGCGCACAATCCCCGGGTGATTAATGACACATTCCTAATATGGGCGAGTTGTTAATATGCAACTGCAATGCCTAATGATTGCGGACACCGCCAAAAGACAGGGCGTGTCGATTATTTGTTCTAATGTCACGTCGAGTTAGTGTGGTGGCGTAATGCCAACACCTCTGACTGCAACGCCTTGTTTGAACACACCTGGCATACGCCGCTGACATTCGCACTGACGAAGCTTTTGTAGGCACACTCGCACTGATGCAACGTACGCGTCCAGGGTATGCGAGCTGCAGTGTTTTTTGTATTGGCAACAGTGAAAAAATTCTAGAAGAAAGTGCATTATGTCAGCATCGTGACAGGCACAGCTATCGAAGCATACTACAATACCACCCCGCACTGTCATAGGGGTATACCACTTAGTACGGACGTCTGGTTTTAGTCAAAGATAAAGAAGTTGATTTAGGATCAACCCATATGCTGCAGGGGCGGATGACATTGCAAAACAGTCACGATGTCGGTGCGTTTGTAAACAATCGTATATGGCAAAGAAAGGTGGCATCTCTTATAGCACGCTAAGTGCAATACATCCGTCACCTCCCCAGTTGCACCGGCACGCCATACCACCCAGCCACCTGCGTTTTTTATCGCCCCACGCACCCATCAATCACACAGGCAACAGGTGACAGCTTTTATGGAGTTACGCGGACAAATTACAGCGAATCAAGACGTGAACGCGTCAAGCGATTACCCGCAGTAAGACCGAGAAGAATCAAAACCGTCAATACTCGGCCGAAGAACCGGTGCGGGGTTCAATTACGGCAGTTGTTGCGGCCTGTGTGCGTCGCACAAGTGCAATCAGACGACGACACCCTGTTATTACTACGTTGTACCCGCCTTTTTGCCGAATAAAGACGGAATCTAACGGAGCGACCCGAACGCGAAATACCTCGGCCATGTCCAGGACATCGTTTCACGACGACTGAAGACATAACAATCCCTGCACGAAGAAGCAATTTGGAGAACGCTTTTTTAGTTTCAGCAAGTAAGGAAGTATGCCTGCACAAAGTCAACCGCACTAAAATGATTGTCTTCTGGTATCTAAATCGGAATTTCATTGTACTATTTACATTCCAAAGACCATGATGGCAGTATTGAGTGACACTGTCGAGATTTGGTGACAATGATTATGGTAAAACGACAATGGTGATATTGAGTAGGAATGTTGATATTAAGTGGAAATGACATTAATGAGTTAATATGATATTCTCATGCAGACAGTAATTACCTGACAAGATAAAAGGTTTCACCACTTAGCGAGGTAAGAACAACGCAAAATGAAATTGACTAGTGAAACGAAGCTCCCTGTGTTCTTTAAATAGATGGAGCTGTTTGATTTTATTACCTTCCGGGAATCAATTACAGAAAATAGCTGGCATTCCAGAGAAAGTTTGTAAAGAGTTTCGTAAACATGCACTACATCTCTACCAGCGTGTTGGAGTTAACGATTTTATTGCTATTATTTTGTGTAATAATAGATTAATGATTTGCATTCTTACTTATTTTCGCATCATCGTGGGAGAATATTACCATGAGATAACGTAATGCAAAGTAGATTTGGACGCACTGTTCTCAAACGATTACCTTATTTTCAATCAGATGTCACTGACGTAACATAATGACCGTTTTTTTACAATTAAACTGGAGCGAATTCAGTGACATCACATAACTGCAAGTCAAAGTGAAGTCATTCAGATATTTGAAAACGGTGGGTATTCAGCCGTTTTGTGACTCCTTTATCCTGGCCATATTACATATCAAGGCATGCATGGTATTGAACATCAGTATTCATATTTATGACACTTTGACACTTCCAAAATGGTTAATTGTGGACACATTTTACAAGTGAATTGAAAGCACGTGACGTGTTGTGTTTTTTGTTAAAAAGATGTTTCAGTTTTATGTTCAACACAAATAAAATAATTCTAAATTTAAATCCATGCCAATGAACTTTGTGCGCGCGCGTATATTTATCATGCATACTTGCCTACAAATCAACTTTAAGTTAATGCAACTAACTGTACATTACGTATCGGTTCTCTTGACGCCTGAGGCATTTGATGTGCAAACGCACTGAAGGTGGAACAAATGCAGCCGGTTTTTATTGTCACAAACAGTAGTCGTCTGTGATGTTCAACAAACACGTCTACTCGTTTACGTGTCTCTCCGTGTGTTGACAAGGTAGTATATTGTGTCTGTCTAGAAAGTCCGTGTATAGTCTTCCGTAACTCAGTCACACTACATGTCTCGAAAGTTCAAAACCTTGCAGTACGGCATACAATGGGGAGATAAATAGTATTCTGACCCGAGGTGGCGACGTGGGAGGTGCGTTTACTTAGGACATAGACGAGTATTGGTTAACGCCGCACTTCGCGGTCACGTGATCTAACAGGCGACAGCACATATAAACATGGCGTCGGCGTTCAGACGGTCACCAAAGAAATGTCTCTTCGAACGACGTCGAACAACGCAAAATTAATGCGGCCAGTCGCCCGTCGCTTTGATGGTGAGAACGAAGGCGGGACATTCGTTTACTGTCACGGCTTCATTTATTTCTGGTGATTCTTTCATCTGCGGGTGATTTAGTTTTCTGCCATACGTCTTTGCCTCCACCCGACCTGCTAGATCGACAGCGCAACCATCTAACGACGCTAATATAGACTATGTATTGGGCACTCAGGAAGTTGATTAACCTGATCATGGTATATTATTCTCACAAAAGATATGGTTTGGTGTGATTATTTATAACCAAGCAACCAATCGTGGTGTGTATTACTGACTTACCGAAATATGAAAAGCACCAGTATATATCACAAAACTTAGTAATTCTACTAAAGCTATTCGCCTTGAATATATTTCTTTCATGTTTGTGGCGCCACATTTGGAGACTGCATTGAGACTGAAACACAATGCACGAAGGGGAAGTATTGACATGATCCTTGTTATGCACGCCTGAGAGGCGTAAAGAGAGAGCGAGAACGCATCCCACACAGCAACTCCGTGCGTATGGGAAGTAACGCAAATCTGCTTTACAAATAATACGTGCAATTATTTAGTTAACTATACCAATACTTTTGTGTATATACAGATGTGTTTCTCAATGTTATCTACATGTTGATACTGTGCCACATGCATGTATAATATGGCTAAAACTTAACCATTCGTGCGAATTCTAGAACCTTTGAGAGCTATTAACGTTGCTTCGCGTTCTGTTCTGGCTGACCGTCAGTTCCTTACACAATCATCCATTGTCACCGTAATTTCTGAATGCCATTCTTTTAATGCCTCAGACGGGAACTGTCTGATAGTTGCTTGACTACCATTATTATATCACATTGTTTCGCATTCCGCGGCGTTGTTCTACGCTCGGATGTCTGTCCCGTACACCTTTTATCAGTCCATGGCTTACGCAATTATTTCCCCGTGCTTTTTTATTGAACTAGGATCGTAAACACAATGGATACACCATTGCCAGGATCCCGATGTGGACATGAAAGATACAAAGATTGATCTTTTCATGTTATGAAAACGTACGTTTTATATCGCATTGTATCTCGTACTTAGATTGCTCAAAAAGCTATTTACCATTCACTCAGACCTATTCATACGAGCACCATCTCGACTTCTCTGGGAAGCAGTATGCTATTCTGTAACTTCGTTCACATATATACACCATTGTCTATAAGCAGGTACTCATTTATATATGAACTGAAGCAACGTGGAGTGAACGAAATTACCTAGGCTTCAAAATGGCAGCAAGAGAATTGAAAACCCGGCTTCTCTTTAATGTAAATGTTCGTTTCGAATACAGCCTTATCACCGAGGACTCTATGTCTCTGGTACACCGCAGAAATATCACTGAGGACACTATGCCTGTGGTACACCGCAGCCTTATCACCGCGGACACTATGCATGTGTTACACCACAGTCTTATCACAGTGGACACTATGCCTGTGGTACACCGCAGCCATTTCACCGAGGACACTATGCCTGTGATACACCGCAGCCTTAGCAGCGAGGACACTGTGCATATGATACACCGCAGCCTTATCATCGAGGACACTATGTATGTGGTACGCCGAAGCCTTATCACCGAGGACACTATGTCTGTAATACAGCGCAGCCTTATCACCGAGGACACTATGTCTGTGGTACACCGAAGCCTTATCACCGAGGACACTATGTATATGATACACCGCAGCCTTATCACCGAGGACACTATGTCTGTGGTACATCGAAGCCTTATCACCGAGGACACTATGTATGTGATACACCGCATGTTAGTGAAACGGCTCCCTGATTTTAATCGTGATGGCGTGACCGCCCGAAGATCACCGGGTGGTGTAGTTTCTGGATGAGGACGTGTCAGCCTTACCTTGCTCTTGAACCTGTTGGCCTAACACGGTCACTACACCGAGGAGCGCCAAGACGAGGGTGAAGCGAAGCATCGCCATCGGCTTCATGCGAGACATCTGTAACAACAGAAAGGTAACTGGACGTGAGATCAACAGAACTCGATAAGCAAGGCACAATCGGAATGCTACAATTCTTGTGTAGTTTGTATCGTACACCAATCTTTCATGCAATGCAAAATTGGATTATTTCACTTTCGCACAGACACTCTAGAACCGCTGCACCTCCTCAAATCGATCACTGTCAAACGACATTGTGTTATTAAGCAAGGCGTTATCAAATTTGCAGTGAACTGCCCCCAGATATAGAATGCAATTTCCCGAGTAATTCGACGCATTGTCGTCATGCAGTATCTATTTACACAGTCTTAATATTAAACCGCGGGATTCCTCGCGTGAATGAATGTAGCTTTCTAAGACTTTCCCTTGTCTCCGTGGACGAACTGTGCACTCATAAACGAACCAGCCCCCAGGCGTATTCCCATTGAAAATTATCCGGCAAACAATTTGCCAATCGCAGTCCGCCGAGCAAAGGGTCACATCATCGGGACAGGAGGGTGTCTTGTCTTTGTCGCCGGCGGGGACAAGTCGACTGGCACTGGCCAAGACGGCCGTATCACTAGGCCTAGACATGTAGTCGCTGTCACTGAATGCGATAATTACATGAGGGCAAATTGTGCGCTTTCCAACCGGCGCAGTTTCACAGAAACACCTGTAATCAACGTGTGGTCGTTTTTATTGTAAAATCGCGTCATGTGGTATAAACTGTACGAATTATAACGTATAAACCACCCAAATGAGTTTTAATTAAACACGCATTGTTTTGTGAAATCTGACCGGTATACGATGTTTAATTTTAATGTATGTATTCCAATAAACATATATGGACGGTCCATACGACATGATTTCGCGATAAACAGGATCAGTAAATTCAATAAACAAGTACGATTTCCGATTGAATTAGTTATAAAACAGTTTCAGAATTGACATAGTGATCAGCAAGCGATTAGCGATGTAATGACGCTTGAAGAGAATAACTACCTTCATTTGCTTTAAACATTAAAGTCTCATATTGTAGTTGCACACCACGACGAGCCACACGAAGACAACAACGTGCCAGGGCAGATGAAGAACTCTGCCACATCCGCATCCGTTGTATCGTCGACATTTAATAGTTATTGCACATGTGTACACGCTTTACATACCATCGTAAATGCGTCGAAGGTATACTGCAAATATTAAACATGACACTAAAAACAGACTAGCCAGAACCCATATCGCTGTGATCGACTGGTAGACCTAATAGTGTCACTGGTAGACCTAATAGTGTCACTGGTAGACCTAATAGTGTCACTGGTAGACCTAATAGTGTCACTGGTAGACTAGTGTCACTGGTAGACCTAATAGTGTCACTGGTAGACCTAATAGTGTCACAGCTCCTTCAACAAAATAAATCAATTAAGACGGATTTGCACGTTTCAACAAATTTGCCCGCGTTAATAACGAAAGCGGGTTTTACTTTCCACTTTTAGTACTTAATTATAGGGGCTGGCGTTGCAACGGAGCAATAAATTACGTTTTAAACGCACGTTGATGGCTGGTGAAGGAAGAGGAGGTGGCCGCCAACGCGCTCTCACGTACTCTTATCGTTCTATTCTTTAGCCAGCCGCTTTGACTGTTAAAGGCGTTCACTGGAATGGTTCCTCGCGGAAACGACTGTCATAAAACGAGGGATACTCTATTCAACAAGAAATAGGTCGTGTTAAAGTTGTCATCAAATCAGGCTTGCATCCGTCAAGACTTTTGTTTTCTAACTGGTTGTTTGTTACCCAATGCGTTTGCAAGTTTTTTTTATATCACTGCCCCGTATCAAGATCGCCATCGCTCTATATATGTAGTTGTGTGGTGTCGTGTGTGTGCGTGTGTGTGTGTGTGTGTGTGTGTGTGTGTGTGTGTGTGTGTGTGTGTGTGTGTGTGTGTGTGTGTGTGTGTGTGTGTGTGTGTGTGTGTGTGTGTTCGTGCTTGCATGATTGCATGCTTCTATGCGCGGTGCATATATAGTGACGAGTAATTGATCATGTAATCACGAGACCCTTGGCAACGAACGATTCTTTAAGTCGAAGGTGTGTTTTAAACGTACGTATTACCACGTTAATACTGTTTCACCACAAACGACTGTAACGGTTCGTGTTAGCAACGAACTTGACAACTTCAACAGGCAGTTCGTTACAGTGAGCAGCAGAATCTGGACGTCTTCTTTGTACGGGTTGAAGACTGCCCTAACCATGTTTGTGTTTAACGGGGAACAGCCATCTCGTTGCATTGTGGTTCTTTTGTCAGGTTTTGACCCGGCAGACAATATAATGTGTTGATAACGACGGCATAACTTCAGCTATTCTAAGTAAGGTGTACATTGAACAATCTGGCAATAAAGGGAATTCCATTCGTACAAATAAAGAATCTGGGTCATAGCCGCGGTAATTATGGTGCATGCGTTATCCGACAGATGGCGAGATTGGAGCAGACGCGCTCAATCGCTCACCCTTTTAGTCTTGTCTTTTTCTTTGGCATTCACTAGACAACATTAATTTGTTATCGCAAAAATAGCGACGGCGATTTCCCCAGATAAGGTCATTCTTATCGCACAGATCCAAAGTTAGAATAGGCCGACCTCTCCATTGTTGTGGCCGGTATTTATCGCGAAACATCAGAGTGCAGGGAATGGCCGCTAGGATTGCTCGAGCGACTCGTTTTTATTAGCACTACGACATCTGTTTGTTACAGTTGGACGGCTGTAGAACAATTAACGCAACTTTTTCACCAAGGCGAGACCCACCCTTCTTGAAGATTTCTGTTAACGAAGGGGATATCATTATGTTTTCGCGAATGAATAAGTCGTGGTATTGTTGTTGTTGACGTACCCGGGTAAGGTTTAACGAAAGTTGCGGTTCTTCAAAACGACCGACAGCGTTGCAAGCTTTTTAAACATAACCGATACAAAGGTTTCCGTCTTGGCTTACATCCGTGCAAAGATCACAATGACGCGAGTCAAGGGCACGGCACGAATGACACATGTGAAACCTCACTGGTTAACGAACCGCTACGATTCCTGTTCACATTTGTTTGTGTGTTCAGTTGTGTCAAAAAGAAAGTCACCATTTAACGCAGCACCGCAAGTAAACAAACGGCAGAAGGTTACCGGGAACGTCTTTGTGTGGTGGTATTGCGTGAGGGTATCCACGTTTGCGTTTGTTGGGTTTAAATGAAGACGATTGTGCGAGGTAGCGGTTATCGCCGTTGACGATCGGGTTAGACCTGAGGTGCTGGCGTATCATTTACACATCTCGGAGGTGGAGAGAGTCGAAGTGCGGCCTGCTTCGTTGCTCTGGTGTTTCCTTATCCTCCGCATCCGTCGCGGGCGTGGTGCTGTATTGACGTCGATGCGTGAAAAAGAATCAACAGGCAAAAGGTATATTGTGCAAATTACCTGCCTAATGTAGACACGCGTTGACGCTGTGGTTTGATTGTGGGTATTCACGTTTGCGTATTGTGCGAACACTTTGCCAGTTCAACTAGTTGAATAAACGAGTACAAGGCTGCAGATAATACAACCATGAGTTGTGAATGAACGGCTTTCGCGCATTGATTGTAGCGTCGCTGAATGTTTCCTACATAATTGGAACCGGTATGTCTGCAAGTTATAGAATGAATGGTAAACCGCGCACATGTGATCTAAAAGAATATATAAGCGTTACATAAGAGCCGTGCCGTTATAATATACATTGTCCTTAAATGTAGCTATCTACAATAACACAGGCCACAGTTCTTTGATAACTTTGTCCTGCGTGTAGAAAATGTCGCTTTGAGTCTTAGTCGCATCTGAGTAAACATGTTAAAGTACACGTCAACGATCAAACAACGCGGACAAAACACCGGCGGCGATCAGAAAACAATAAACACTGCACGCAGCTTGATCTAGGTATTAATATTTATATACAGTTGAGTATTCCTTCTGAAAACCGAATGTCTCATGTTTACTATATAGATATATGTCACTGTCGCGTTTAGCAGACCGACGCACAATCCTAAGATAATATTTGCGTGACCCCAAATTTGGTCAGTTGGAAAACATCGACCCGACATCAATAGTGCGACGGAAAAGTAAGTCTCACGAGAAGCCAACGAGAAATCATTTGAAGTTTAATTTGTCTGAAGAGTTGGCGATCGCCAGGTTATAGTTGATCTACTGTCGGCACAGTATCTTATAAAATGTCACAGTATAACTGGTGCATTTATGTTATACAACATAATGCATTTATTTTGTTAAATGTATGCGTGCATGCGTGTGTATGTGCATGTGTGCGTGTGTGCCTGTGTGTGTTCGTGTGCGTGTGTGTTTGTGGGCGCGCGTGTGTGCGTGCGTGCGTGCGTGCGTGCGTGCGTGCGTGCGTGCGTGTGGTGTATGTATATACGTGGGTGTATGTTCCCGCATGTTCACGTGCGTGTGTGTATGTGAGATCGTGCGTGCGTGTGGGTGTGCGTATGGTCGGTCCATGTGTGTTTATGGAGCCTGCATGTGTGTTTACATATGCGTTTGTTGATAAGGACTTATTTAATGACGATAACAGCAAATGCTGCAGACTGGCAATGGAAACACAACTCCACCTCAGGCAGTCGGTGCCTGGCGCACCACGAGAACAGGAATGCTGCGCGCAATTAACACATGACACGCGTCAATGAACCAGTGATACCTAAGATATCTCATGTGATATAATTGTTCCTATTACAAAAGCCTATTATTCTAGGGGCACACATATCATTGCTCCTGATCGATAAATTCATGGTTGTCCGGCGAGTATACGTAGCTCAGGGCCAGATACAGTTGTATCCACAGTCGAGCCACAATTTAGCAGGCGCCAGGACATATTTGACTTAGACATTTGCATACCGTCTTAAGTACAGAGTTCGTGAGAGGAAATACTTAGTGGCTGACTAGCACTTGAAATGCGCCAAACTCGTTGAGAAACGACACGCACACACAAATGCATTGGGGCGTGCACATGTTTCGAACAAACATGTTTGATGCAACTGATATTTGCAAAGTTCAGGAGCGTGTCTTGTAATAAGTCGTCAACATCAGACAACGCCATTTTGTCAGTACCTAAGAACGCATCGTTCAATTAGATCTCCTGCGAAATTTGAACACGTTGGTGTGCGTTGAAATATTCGAATTAAAGTAAGTTATCGTGTCACAAAATGTCCAGTAAATAGTGATTGCAGAATAGAGAAAACAAATGAAAGTTAAAAGGACTGCTATATCGCTTTATGGAATGAGAAATGTACATCAAACACGTAATGTAAAAGTAGTTTGCTTATTGGCGTACATGTAGTTTTACGAGGCACATCGTGAAATGTTTTCTCGATACATAGCCCCCATATATGGGTTAATTCTAAGTCACCCAAGTGATACTTGCTCAATGTGCATGCAATACAGACAAAAAGCCATACCGAAAATTAACGTTAAGGGTAACCCTGACCCCCAGTGGTCAAAAACCTGACCAGACATTGCACACAGTCAAACCAACTAATGGTATGAAAGCCCAGAAAAAATAAGGTAAACATACGTCCACTGCAAATCGTGTACCTTTGCATTAACTGGTTGAACACACCTTACTATTAACACCAGTAACAAGCAATATCGAACGTGTTCGTAAACTACTAATGGGTCTTGACGAGACACGTCGTCTCTTACATGACATGTTTAAAATATGTTTTGTCGTGTGCATAGTGCAACGATAAACTACGTTACACTGCAATGTTAAAGAATGCAGTGAAAAAATAGGCCTACGTTGTATCAATGAGAAGAGACACGCAATATATTTGTTTACGGCCATCTATTACTTCTAAAGCGCCAATAATAGTTAGTTTGACACGAACAACGGTTTGATACGAAGAGGTGACGCGACCTGTAGGATCCAGAATATATCAGATAAGATCAGATATAAACTAGATATGATCACTGTACATGAAAGGCGCCTGGGGACACACCGCCGTACTACGTACAATTATAGGCATAGAAATAAACGAGAAAATGTAAAATAACATCTGTCCATAAAACAATATATCCATCAGGTGAAAACACCAGTAAAATGAACATATCTCTTGCCATATATCTAACAGTCGGTGGTAAAAGTGTTTAACGATTTATTTTAAGCGAATTTTGCACTGAAGTTGTGAATTTTAAAATACTATTGTTTGAAACTGTTGTTATCGTGGTACATGCCGGTGTGGCGTTTGCACAGTGGCCTACGATCTTTTTCTGACATTGGTCTGACATTTTCTGACATCGTCCAGCTGAAATATATCCGGTTTCCCCGCAGACTAAACTGTCTGTTGTTAGGTATGTTATTTTGACAGTTTTTTTAGTGCATTCGTTTCATCTCTATGCAATGCAACATCAAACTACAAACATACTTCAAAGTCAACCCACAATGAGGAAGACGTATTCTCATGTCTATAAAAAAAACGACACAATTACAACACGTATGTATCTGAAATCATGAAATATACTCGGTGACCACAGTAGAGATGACAGCCGGGCTATTCATTTCGAAATTATGCTAAGTTGATAACAAGTCAGGGTGGCAGTCAATTAGATCTCAACACGCATTTAAATGAAATGCAGAAAAGAGGCTATCAATGTTACTGATTGATTATTGGGTTATCGTATTGATTGATTGACGTGATGCGTAAATACACGCAATGACAATAATGTACACAAGTGCCCGTTCCCGTAAGCGAATACGTTGTTTTCCTGCCCCACAAATCTTTTCCACATGTCTACATGGAACATCTTGACAAACTGAAGATATCGGGTATATAGAATGTCCGGCCGAAAGTTGGCAGTGATCCACGGACGAGACATCATTTTATCTTGACGTCTTCCGGGAACAACCATTACATAACGATGAATCTCTTGCACTTGAAACATGAACGTGTGACAGTGGAACACGGGTATCATACGTGTAATGACGTCTCTGTTGTACAGGAGCAGTCTGGTCAAACAATGTCGATATCTCTCGTTCTTGTATACGTGTCATGGACGCAGAAGCCGGCGTTTAGGTCGTGCCTGTAAATGTCCGCTGTGACCTGCCATTGGATGTGTGTCTATACGTTTGAGATGGCCGGTCATTACGTCATGTGCATGAACTTCCGCGGTGAAACGTCATTACGTCGTATCTTCAAGCGTCCGTGATTACCGGCCATTGTGTCGTGTCCGTAGTGACTGACCATTACGTCATGTATATAAACTACACAGAGTCTGGTAATTACATATTGTCGTTCAATTAATGTCCTTCTCTTCTATAAATACACTCACTTGCAGCAGTGCGTGGATTCTAATTCAGATTATTATGTTTCTTATTATAGTTCATCTCTTTGATCTGGTCTACGATGCAGATTCGGTCTGCGGTATTGATGCTATCTCCCCATGTTGTTTGTCGGTCCCTAATGCGTCCGATCCCCTGAGCGTGGCATCGCAGCTCTCCCCTCATTGCGTTACGACAGATGGACTCACCGATACGCACAATTGCGACTAGCGCTAATTCAGGGCTTGTCCGTGCGTAATAAACATAATAGGGCCATTTATTTGCACAGTCAATTCGTGCTCGGACACAGATGACTATCTGTGATGGTTTATGCTCTCAGTTGTGTCGTCACGTCAAACTGAGTCGCTTCATTGTTGCAACACAACGTTCGGTTTTTCCATCTTGCCCGCATGCCATACAACCTGCAAACCACGCACAAGAGCGAACAATATCGGATGTCTGTCACATGTCACAGCAAGTCAGTCAGCCGTACAAATGACTTGTTTTTTGAGCAACCTATGTGCAATTGTAACATTGCATGTGTTCTTTTTCTTGCGGTAATTTATAACTGTATACGGTACCCGTTCAGCCTTATGCGCTGCAAACTGTTTCTACT
The DNA here is from genome assembly GCA_963995525.1 of Escarpia spicata. Taxonomy (NCBI): domain Eukaryota; kingdom Metazoa; phylum Annelida; class Polychaeta; order Sabellida; family Siboglinidae; genus Escarpia; species Escarpia spicata. Next base: position 23,381,760 of record OZ023212.1, read on the forward strand.
CCAGTGCGCAGCCGGAAGCGCTGAGCCAGGGTTCCCGCATTAGAACACAATGACACAGCGGCACTTCGTTCTGTAGACATTATGCTAAGCTCGCAATTACAGGGGGCGAGTGAGAGTGAAATTAGGATAACTGCTTGTAATTGCAGCAATTGTATCCTAAAGCTGCCACTGTGCTAATATGTGCTCTATGTTGGCATTTATCAGCTTGCGCTGTAGTAAACACCACCCCATGTAAATAGCGGGGCACTCGTCCGTTCAATGGATTCTCTCAGATGTCCGAAGAATTCCGTTTTAAACGCTACAGTGAAACCCCGCCTAATGATGACCCTGGTATTATGAACAGCGGATTATCGCAGTTTGCAGCACAAAGATGTTAACCACGGCAGACTACTTACCATTACGGTCACAGTTTCCCATGCTTATATGCCTGATTTGGCATTAGATGTTATACAGTGCATGTTGTCTACGTTGCACATTAAACAAAACTATTGACTTGTTAGATTGGGGTTTTGAGATTAAAAGGATATGTTTGAGAAACCGAGCTTCTTTGTTTTAATATATTCTTTAGGAGCATGAGTTTGCACTGACTTCCCTTCTTCTTCGTCTTACATTACACCTCATGGCTTTGTATTTGTAACACAAATTGTTACTATAGAATATTGTCGAACTGGTTGCATTCAACTGAGACCACATCCACGTGAATCCACGACAGAATAAACATTTACGATCTATTGCATTTGTGTGATCCTTTACTTCACATGGTACAAGTATGATATATAGAAGGAACCAATTGCCTGTATAACGTGTCGTCCGGAAGACACGTCCAAGGCCATTCACAGACGCCCTCAGCTCGGCAAGTTGGCAAGAATGGGACGGACAAGGAGTATAGAACCTACAGCAGTTTGACGACACGGTTGGCTGGGTTTGTGGTAGGGTATGTGGCCTCCAGTCTGCGCTGATGGCTATGCTCAGGGGTTCGAGACCAGTGCTTACTTCCTGGTCACGCTACAAGCAGCAAACCAATGAGCCACCACTCCGGGCGAGGACATTTCTATGGTACCCCAGCTACACAGTGCTTAGGTGTCACGTATAGGGTAACAGACGACATGGTACGTGTCACTCTGTCACGTACACTGATTGATGACATGACGTCTGTCACGCTGTCCCCCAAGTGACAGAAAGTGTTACGGGCGACCAACAGAGTATTCGATTGTCCGGCAGTGCACTGGTCAGATCCGCCCATCACACAATAAACAAAGGTATCGGCATATGTCCGATATCCAGTGTCGAGCACTCTACATTAATGGCATACCGAATTTTCACCTGGCACGAATGTCTTGACGGTTTGCATTACAGTGCATTCGAAATACATTTGACGGACGCGAAAACAAGTCTCAATGTCTTGGTTCAAGCGTCAGTTTTGGTCACACTGTTGTGTGTAATATAATCTACCAAACATTCTCAAAATACGTTGTAAAAACACAAATACATGTGAATAAAATGTAATCATGCTAGCTGCCACTCAGTTAAGACGTCCATTATTGTAGCAGTCAAATCGAAAAACAGACATCAGTGAAAGACAAATATTTGGCCTTCTGGACGACCTGTGGCGTACAGCGACCTACATAGAGAAACCGGGTCACAGTCTGAACGAAAGCCGAAGATGAAGAAATCGAAAAGCAATAATTTGTTGTGAATGTAATGCACATATGCATCTATTATAATGTTGTCTAACATATGCGAAAAACAGAAAATAGCTATTACAAAACTCATTTGTACCCAGTAATGTAAAAATAACAAAGTATAACGCTACGTAAACATTTGGGTTTATTTTACTTGGTGTCTGTTCTCATAATTAACATCACCAGACGCGCCGACAGCATAAATGCTTAATAACTATAATTGACACAGAACATCTGTTAAGATAAATGGTAGTTTGTCCGAAGGGTCCAAGGTTTTGTATGGTGTGTTCGTGAGCGACCTCAGTGTGACGACGTCGAGGCCCAGGCTTCACTCGCGTGTGTGACAACAACTACGGAAGAATTGCGCGATTAATATTTGGGACAAATCATTATTTCTTCTTCCATATGCGACCGTGTTAAAGGTTATAGTTATATATGCAAAATGGCTATTAAGGTGTTGTCATAATGGCTCGTGTTGGTGTTTTGTCATGTCACTGATCTGCTGCAGAGTTTTCGTTAAAACTGATTATTTGTTCTCGAGAAAATAAATACGGAAGTCGCCCTACATCACATGTTAGCAAAACAAAAAGAGTTTGTCTACGCACACAGAGGTCCTTCAGTCACTGTCCAGCCCGTATGCTGCCAGACAGCTACCAGAAATGTCCACCTCTGATAAAAAAAACTTAAAGAATCCTGAAATATATACATGACCCTGTTCATAACTATTTTCTAGGGTTGTAAATAATCATACAAAATTGGGTACCCTCTCAAAATCAGTGACACTTCATTCGTATACCATGAATCCGGAAATGAACTAATGATATTCCTCTACACTGAGCTTGAGGCCTAGTATGGAAGAGCTGGAGTAAATCGTCTGGTGCCATTAATCAAGCTTCCGCCGCCGACGAAGTTCGCGGAGGCGGCCTCCCTACCACAGCAGCTGGGGAAGCGCTCCGTCTTGTTAGAGCACCAGGCACATTAACTCTGACTGACGAATTGGAACACTTGACGTAGTATCTTTGACTAAGTGGCTAGTGTTACGTGTTGCGTGGCGCGTGTTGAACACGAAACTTGTACCCACCACACCTTCAATCAACTCGTCGCCCAATCAGTCAGCCCCTCGCTAACTACTGCAGCCGCCCCATGTCCTGTGCTTCCGCCACGCCCTCGGAGCATCTGTTATGGTAACTGGCTCATAAGAAGGTATTAGTAAATATTACTTTTAGTTTGGTTTTCGAATAATCGTGAAAGTGTGTGTGATTGTTGAGACATGTCTAGAATATGTGCAAGATATGTGTGTTTTTGTAGGATTTGATGACATACTTTATAAGACAACATGTAGCGGACATTGGAACACGTTAAAGCAGAAGCAATAAATGGGGAGACATACTTTGAACAGTGCCACAGAAATGACATACGAAGAAACACACAGGTGAATTATAAAGCGAGGCGCTGGTCTATAGACAATATGCTCACTGTCTCCATTCCTCTTTACTATACATGCGGACTCCAGCATGAGCGAAGCATTGGGAAATTGGAAGACGAGAAAACTGTCGGTGGCAACTGGTGAATGCGAGGCAATACAGCATGCCTACAAAGTGAAGAACATGCGGATTATAGCAAGTGAAAAGAAGAGTTTATTGTGGCGTCATTGGAGAAGAAAGAATAATTATTATGACGTCACTGAAGAAGGAAAGAATAATTACGGATATAATTATCCGAAACGAAGAGAAAGCGCAATAACTGACAGAATGAACCAGGAACTTGTCACATGGCGCAGTATTCTTAGCATAACTCAGCTAGTAGTGAGTGACAAATTGAAGCAGCGATGTTCACATGAAACTTTGCACGAAGTAACGAATGTTACGTGCTGCAAACCGTGTAGTAACTAGTAGACGTTCAGCTGCGTCTGTCTGCTACATCGTCAATCACAACTATTCGGATGCTGAGCCAATCTGCCTCGTCCTAGCCACTACAACCACTAACATCACCGCCTGATCTCTCGACTCGCGGTTCCTTCAAGTAGCCTCCCCAGTGCATCGTATGGTGCTTATTATGCATCATTCCACGCTCTCTGGCCAGTGTTCCTTTGAGGTACGCCTATATCCCAACCCTGTTAATGCTCCAGACTCCAGCGCTGGTCGCTAATCGACCCCGTCTGTGCTTCACAAGCCTGAAACACCTTTCGCTCTTTCGGTTTTACGATCGCATGCGTGCCCCCCCTTCCACTGACATTCCAGACGCCCGGCCTGGCGACTGGACGACAACGACGCCAGGTAGATAATGGGTGGTTACAACTGTAACCAGTAAGTGTAGTTAGGAGACAGCGTCGCAGGAGTCTACGAGCCCGAGTAACCCTAAGACCGCACCCGACATTTACGGCGTAATGGACGGAATTAGGGGTGGCGATGATTAAAGGTGAGGTAAAGTGATACCGCCTTGCGAAATGGGTAGTATACACGTGATGCTTATTACCCCGTGCCGGGGTTGGAAGGACGGCGGGGTGTAGAGGCTCCAGCTGGGCGGCTGACAATGCGCGAGAGTTGTGCGGGGCAGCCCCGGCGTAACCATAGCATGTCGGAGTCTCGCACATTAATGATGTTCCCTCGTGGGGGTAGCGCACTCCGGGGGGAACGAGAGTTCAACCATCTCATTATACGGCCATTTCGTGCGACGTGTAATACAAAACGTCGTAAGAATGACATCGAGATATTTTAAGACAGAAACAACCAATCTGCACATTGGCGTGTGCGTGAGTGGGTACATGTATGTGCGTGCATGTGTGTACACGCGTGTGTGTGCGTGCGTTCGTATGAGGGTGTGCGTGCGTGCGTGTGAGGGTGTGCGTGTTGGAACTGCAGATATAAAGTGGGTTGCGTCGACCCTCTTTTGAGGATGTTTTTCACCATAGAAACATCCCTGTTTGCCAGTATGCAAGCCACGCCAGTTTCGATTGTTTCGACCCTCAGTGATCTTTCAATAGTTATTGTATCTTCTCCAAAACTCTATGTGGGAATTTTCTCTGAACAGTTTCCCCTTTCTCTTCGTAGACATTGCGTCAATCCAGCAATGTTTATGAAAAACATTATCCCGCGGTTTGAGCAGTCGACAGCTTACGTAGGCCGTGCACAATTCGTATAGTCTGGGTCTTGATTCTCAGAATGACGCACCTCGCTCGCTGCGCCATAGAGACTGCAGTAGATAGAACAGCAGGGACTATCAACATGTCTTCCTCCTATTTCGTCCATTCACTATTGGCTCGCTCAGTTGGAAACCTTCGCCTGGATTCGTGGGAGCATTTCAACTAATTCTACGTTCGTCTGTAGGTTCTTTGGTCACTTCATTCACTGTTTTCAAATACAAAAATGAGCCACAATGGTTTGGCCCAAGACTAATTGAAATCATTCACTGTTCAATTACTGTTTATTTACACATTTCATCATATATTTATCAAAGCTTTTAATGTATTGTTTACGATAGTTTGAAATGAATAAATACTTTGACATTTACTTATACGTATTGGGTCATTTTTTAAAAACTTTATTGCATTTGGCTGACGTCACGCGCCAACAAAATGGCGGCGTTCTCTGACGTCACATTGGAGGCGATGGTGTCTAACGTCAACAATGACCGGCTGGACTTCACTTGTTCCGGCCGACATTGCCCGTATGTCACGGCCGAACGCTGTGCGCGGTCACCTTAGCGGTATAAGTGGCTGAACAGTTTGCTCATTTTATGGTCATTTGGCTCGCCTTTGTGTCTTGAATGAATGGCGAGAAACCAGCCAACAGTGACGGCTGAGAAGAGGGCCGTGTTTTTCACCGGGCAGAAGAACTGGCGGACAAATCGGCGACCGCGGAGCTAAACAAACCGCAGATAATGACGCATTGTCGTGCGTTCGTACAGTATTAGAGAAACACATAATTAAACATATTCTTTTTTGCGTTTTAAGTAGAGTCGTTCGATAGAGATCTCCAAGACTGAACGTCGGTTAAACAAAGAATACGATGATTGTTTCAGGCGGCGTCTTTTTCTGTTTTGTTGTGTTTGGCACATAAAAAATAATGCAAGCAACGGATATCGCATTTCACGTGCAAAAAATGGTGAGTAAAGTTTGAATGTCGCATTACAAGTTTAGCCAATATTGTACATAACCTCGGAATATCGCATTACGCGTGTGCAACCGTTTGCAAATAATATTCACTTAAATTAAGGTTTATCACAAAAGCTTCCATAAAAAGAGAAATGATATCATTGCTGAAGAGAAGGGAGCCGCCGCTGCACAAAGTCAAGGTTGACTTGTTGACTCCTGACGCTAACGTGTGAGGACGTCTTAAGCAGACTGGCAATAAAATACAATTGAACTGCTGTGCGGCCTGTCGTCACTGAGACTTCTCTTCGTGCCTATGTCACCAAGAACGACAGGTTCGCCGAATAAAAAGAAACTAGCATACAGTTCAAATAACCGTATCAGGACGCAACAAAGATATGCAGCAAACGTTACATTAATCGCTGAGCTGAGTTCATTGAACTCAAACACTGATTCTAATCGAGTGTGTGTGTGACATACATACATCCATGCACGCACGCACGCACGCACGCACGCACGCACGCACGCACGCACACACGCACGTATATCCCGACGTGACTAAGCTATGGGGCATTGAATATGACATATATGATAGATACAATGTTAGCCGCTACACTAAATGACGTGTACAGTGAACCTGTCGGAAATATAATGACAAACTACTGTAATTTACTTTATCATCAATGAAAAGTGTGGAAACGCCATATATCTTGTAAGAATAACCAAGCATTGTAGTGTTAACAAGCACGCATATGTGTGAAACACCCTCTAATTGAGATAGATGGATGATAACCCCCATTAGCATTAATTGAATACAGTAAACTAATACACGTCCCTAGACTTATAATTATTGGAAAACGTTAACAAATTAATTGTTTGCAAACTTCCATTTCGTGCAATTGCAGCGCGTTAGTGCGACCGACAATTTTATATTTTTTTGTTACGCATATACAGGCCTGTATGTCCAATTCCCGAATTCAATCAACATGTAAGATATGCATTTATCTTCACCTCCCTTAGCCACCTGTGCACGTAATCACGAGTTGCTCGTGTCTGGTCTGTGTTCACAACGTGCATGCCCAGTCATACGTGCTTCATAATGTACCCGCGAGTCTATTCACAACTACAAATCCCAAATAGATACCGACTGTTGATGTGAAAGCAGCTAGCCATGCAGATTATCCAAGACGACGCACACTCTGCTTTAATCACTTTTGTACAGCATTTCACATCTACCTTCGATACGCAACGACAGGCAACTTTGTGTGCTCCATGATGGATTTTATCTTCAGATTTGAACTTTCGCCACAACGGCATCCATCACTGGCGGACAGGGAAGTTGTATGCGCAACATAGATATGATTTTCCAGGTTGCCGCGCTCACAAAAAAGTTCAGATGACCCGATGATCGGATAATCGCCCGTCTGCTTCGTGAAACAAGCGAATCGTTCAAGTGCAATCTCTTCAGACCGATACTTAATTCTAAACAATATAGGGGGGCCTATGAATATAACGTTTCGCAGAAATCGCAACAAAGGGCATTGATCCATCACAAAGACCTACAAAGGTGGCACCACAGAGTGTGCTTGCCAAAATAGACGTGGCCATGCATTATGTATTTCGTGTCTCTTATCTACAATTTTCATTTGACTTTTTCTTACAGTCTCCATACTTCTTTAGCAACAAAAATAGATGTAATGTAATTGTATAGTTACATCTATTCAACAACTGCTCATAAAATGTAATTGCTTGTATCAAGTATCATGTAGACCTAAAATCATCCGGTTCAAACAGTCGAGGAATTTGGGATGGTTGAACATAAAGATTTTGATTTATTTATAGGCTACCTACACGTAATGCACTTCCGCTATCCGGAGTAGGGAACCGGTGTAGGTCGTTGTCGGCAGCACCAATGCTTCCTCGTATCAATATTGCTTTCTGTTTACTGGATAATCCGAGTAATATTAGTATTTAAAATCACCAGCCACGGTAGCAGCGTATACAATTGAAAGCGATGCAATTTAAGACGTTTGAACAACACATTTCATTGGTTGCTGTGGTAAATAGGAAATAGTTCAATTCCACATCAAATAAAGATTGCTTTGGGAAAATTTATGGACTTACATCTCGGTAATTTATGGTCGTCAAAATGTGATTCTCGGTTCTTCCCATTTCAACTGGCATGCAGGAAATATATGACATTTATTAGCAAGATATTTAATAAACGTGACACGTTCATTACATGCTTATCAATCGGTAACTCATGTGTATAAAAAAATCGTCGTTATGTTATGCAACCGTCACTCGATAAACAACTTGGTGGCTAAAAACCGGAACTAACAGGGAAACTAGTAGGGTGCGTCCCTGGTGTCAGTTACTTGAGTAATCCGCCATATTTGAAAGTTCTTGGTTTGACAACGTTGACACTGAAAATATACCGACAACATCAGCAATCGTACTTACTTACATAAATCGCAGTGATTGTACACCGTTGTTTATTAAGGTTATTTTAAAACGATAATTTAGCGTGTTATGACGTACACTGTATATCATTATATAGACACTAGGTGGATAGCGCATGGGGATCATTTGTTTTGTCATTAACTAAGGCCAAACTGGATATCTCAAAAGCTGCTTTCGTCACATTATCTGCGGTTTCGCCAGAACCTTGTCGTATTGTTGTAATTACGTTATGTTCTGTGTGTTGCGACGACCCCGACAACACCCGTCGTTTGAATGAGTATGTGATATGCCGGTCGTGTACTGCCGCACTGACGCTGCGGCAGCTGGCTCCGTTTGCGGGTTAATCATGCGAGCTCTCGACAAAAGAACTGCCATTAAACCCGCTGTTTTAATCGAAGACGAACGTGGACGTTCCCGACCGACAACCGGCGAGGCGATGACCACAGACCACCGGACACCACCGGACAATGGATGCAATATTGATGGACGCTTCCGTTAAACGGCAATGGGGGCGACGATCGTGAATTTACGTGAGGTGTTTAATTTACACGCGTCAGGTACACATGACTTCGAGAATAAGCATCGTTTCAACGAGCTGCTGTCTTCGTCTTGTTGCTTGTAGTTTATGCAGTCCCCCATTTTGCGGTTGCCGATATAGGACAACAATGGAAGCGAAGTTAGATTTCCTAAATTCGTCATCGAGTTTCTTTTCAAACGACACAAAACAACGAAGGTCATATTGCTACATGTCTTTGGGGTGACTCATAACCCCACTCAGCCTATGTGTATCGCGTCGCTTCCGGTGATCAATGGATCGGGGTTGTTCGGTTTTCGTCACCGATTCCAGGAACGTCAACCGGTTATTTCGTTCCACGGATTTTCTGCGGAGCAATGTGTGCCCGACCCGGAGCACGCGCTTCACGCACATCTAACACGCAATTACACATTCAGCACGAACGATTGCGAGAAATCGCCACGGGGTCACATACGTAGAACGAACGTGTGCACACCGGGACGACCGAGCACAGACGGAGCGCTATGGTAAAGTTCGTAAGGACGAAAACGAAGTGAATACCGCCAGTCGCGCAGCGCCGTGAAGCGGAATCGATCACATTTATGCGAGATCTGCAGATAGCTTATCGCAGTTGGGTCTGTTTTCGTTTGGTCCTTCCTTCCCATGGCTGCCCGCCAGGAGCTTCCGACCCCCACGTCATCCCATTTGGTTCACATTTGGAGGAGCCACGCAACGGCTACAAATATGGCAAGAATATCTACAAAATTAATCTTCAACGCATCGATTTTGTACTTCGGAAGAGAGCCTCCGCTTGATGAATCAATGGCACACGTGGTTGCATTTACAAAACTCTGCGGACACGTCGTAAAATCGAGCGGGTTGATAATGAGAAAATATAGATGGTTGAAGATATCAGGAACTCTATAAGGTGAAAATAAGGTGAAAGGATGCAGTTGTAAGGGAACGACTCAGGGTTAGACGGGTTATAGCCACTTGTGTGAGGGTACAGTTGAATTTCCCTGTAATATATTTTCCCTGATGTTCTTTCTGTGTACAGTGCCCTGCCAGTCGCTTTATGCTCCTTTTTATAAGACTCACTGTATTATAAAAACATAATTGACAAATGTCTAACAACAACACGTTAACAATGATGGATTCTCGATTAGAGCTTCCTGGTGCACAAGCCACTTTGAGCATATTGCTTTGGATGGTGACCTTGTTATAACTTGTAAAATGACAGTGACTCCATGGTATTCCATGCATTATCATTAATTATTTGAACCATTACCGTCCCCCAAACTATGGCGGTGTCAACAGCCTTCCAGTTTCCATCAGTGCAATCTCTGACTTAGGCTACTTTGCGATTAATTACCATATATATTATAATATCGATTTTTGTGTATAACATAGGCCTAGATAAACGATATATTTCAGCCATAAATGCATGCCACATTCATTTCCGTAGATGATCAGACTTGCAATATCTGAATCTATGTAAAGTTGTTCAGGTTAACTACAGCTAATCACTCGCGTCGTTTAGATTCTCCGCCCACGTTGATGCAATCACAAACAGAACAAAATTAACGAGCAACAGTGAGCATGCCTGCTACCCGTCTCAACGAGCAGCCATCAATGCGCTCGAGAAACGACAGCCTCGAGCAAACATCGCTACTTGCAACTTGTTGCCGACTGCTGTCGACGCTACGGGACAGCGGTTCTCAGCGTTGGCCCATCACGACAATGATGGTGGGGAGCGATGAGTTTATTAGCACCACGCGGCTGCTGTCGTTAATAGTTGGGTCAACATCGGAAGATGGCGATTACGCTCTCCCTCTCTCCATCTCCTTCTCCCCGCCCCCTCCATCTCTCTCTCTCTCTCTCTCTCTCTCTCTCTCTCTCTCTCTCTCTCTCTCTCTCTCTCTCTCTCTCTCTCTCTCTCTCTCTCTCTCTCTCTCTCTCTCTCTCTCTCTCTCTCTCTCTCTCTCTCTCTCTCTCTCTCTCTCTCTCTCTCTCTCTCTCTCTCTCTCTCTCTCTCTCTCTCTCTCTCTCTCTTTGCATTCCCCACTCTCCTCTGTCTCTCTCGATCCATCTCCACTCTCCTTCTAGCCATCTCTCCCACTCTCACACTCTCCCCATCTTCCTCTCTCCCTCTCTCCCTCCCTCCCTCTCTCCCTCTCTCCCTCTCTCCCTCTCTCCCTCTCTCTTCCTCTATTCCTCTCTTCCTCTCTCCCCCCTCTCCCCCGCTCTTTCTCCCTCTCTCCCTCTCTCCCTCTCTCCCTCTCTCCCTCTCTCCCTCTCTCCCTCTCTCCCTCTCTCCCTCTCTCCCCTCTCCCTCTCTCTCCCCCTCTCCCTCTCTCCCTCTCTCCCTCTCTCCCTCTCTCCCTCTCTCCCTCTCTCCCTCTCTCCCTCCCTTCCTCCCTCCATCCCTTCCTCATTTTCTCTCCATCTCCCCCTCACCTTCTTTCTCCCTCTCTCATTTTTCCTTGTTCCCCTTCTTTTGCCGATTGCTGATTTTAATTTGTTAAATTGATGTCTACGTTTGCCGACTGTCTGCCGTTGTATGTTCGTTTAACAACGCGTTGGCCGTCACAAGGGTAATATTTGCGTTTACTCATCTGATTCGGTGAACTCAGTCGACTTAAGCCAATAAACAATCCACAGCCCTCTAGCAAATTAACCACCGGCTCTCAGCAATACAACACACCATAAACAGGTCTCAAATCTAGCTAGATTGAACTTATTTTCGTCAATTGTTGACGGAGTAGCCATTGCAATAAATATAATATTAAATACCTCTTTTATGGAGTAACAATGCATGCGTTTATTGTATGCATTATAACGCCTTTCATCGTGTGAATATCAATAATGTGTTGATGTTGACCTTAGGTGCCCGAGGCTTCCACGTCCAACGGAAGCTGCCCCTGAGAAAATATAAGATCGCCGGTGGGCGCATTCCGTTTGCCTTTCCCGAGTTAGCGTGTTGATACAACCAGTCCGTCGGATTAGCGGCGACATGCTAACGAAAACACGGCGGGTGTTTGCGAGCGGTCGAGTAAACATGGGCTCCATTGCTCCGTGTCACGGCGACCAGGTCTCATTGGTCGGATCATCGCAGTGGGACATCCAAATCAAATGTTCGTCCTATTCGTCTCTCCAGACGGCTCCATAATGCACGCACACAAACATACACAGGATTATAAAGCCGCGCATATGAGATCATTTAATAACTGCGCAGGTAGCTGTGTTTATAAACGTCATTCATTTCTCCGAGTTATTCCTCTCTGTTCAAACTTGGCTGTGGTCAGCGGTTCCTGTCTTGAAACCATACCTCTTAATTAAGGACAGCTGGAATAGAAACGTATATTCTTATATATATATATATATATATATATATATATATGACCGCAGTTGGAATTACACCCCTGTACATATGTCGTCTGTCACCGGGATGTCGCATTTAGACTGACAGTTCTCGTCAGTGACGAGTGCAATTGACGCTAAACAAGAGATCCTTGGTGACATACGCGTAACGTACATACTCTTATTTTTTGGTAAACTACGCAGGGTCGAGGGGCCGTTAACAAAGTCATTTTCAACCCCCTTTAATGTCTAGCTGGTTTCAACACGTCTGTATTTTGTGCCTAACATTAGACGTGTTTTGCGCATGTCACGAATGAATGCTGGGATATGCTCACATTACAATATAATTATAGTACCAGAGCTGGTAATTTTGCGCATCATTTCACCCTTCTTTGTAGACGTAATTGTCTCATATGCACTACGAGGGCTTATAGGACGTATATTTTCCATATTGCATGTCAGTGCAGCACTTTTTAATATGACTCTGCTTCATGAAGCAAAAAGTAATTAGATGTTGTCGCCCGTGTTAGCCAGAAAGGCCAACAATTGACAAACATCATACACACCTATAGATTGCACCTCGTCACATGTGTTTTGATCGATCCGTTAAACGGCCTACAGATAAGAGGAACTTTATACAGAGTTGGGAACGTACTATTGTACGGACGTTAAATACGAAGCGAAAACGTCACAATGCGAAATTACATCGTTAACAAACAGAATGCTTACGGCGGTGACATCGGATCTTGTCCAGGCTTACAGCAACGTCGCCTTGTAACAATCCAGATATCGCATACATGTGCATTCTCGCCGATGTAAATCTAACAGCTATGCATGCCAACAATCGATCAACGGCCCCGAACGGAAGCATAATGGTAGGAGGCTACATGTTTCACTGTTATCAGCAAGTAATTTTCTGTAATGCTCTGCTTATATATACGTCCCGCGACGATCTCTGTATGACTACGGTTGCCTTATGACTAATCCTTCTCCTGGCCGAATACTCGGGCGCCGCGATCATGTGTTTGATAGCTATATATCTAGGGTCACACTGGCTTTTGCCGATGGCCAAGTGATTCAGGTTGTGGAGAATCGGCTGTTATTAGTTGAATCAGTCGGCCGAAGCGTCGATACAGGGCATAGGTCTTACGCTGGACGTTGCACACGTCACGTAGTAACTATGATAGTGTGTAGTGTACACGTGTGAGAAAACGGATCTTGCCAAAATGTGCATTTACATACAATATCCGAAACAAAAATTTTGTTTCCCAGCTGTCCCATACAGAATCTACGTCACAAATTCCAAAACACTGTCCATTGTATGGTGTATGGGTACTGCTAGAGCAAGAGCAAAAATCCACGTGTGTTTATATGGTTGAACAAATCATTTACTAAGTACACATTTTCATATGAATATATACATGTATATATATTATATATATATATATAATAATATATATATATATATATATAATAATATATATATATATATGTATAATTGTTATGTTTATTTAATTTATAATCATTGATAAATCCGCTGCATCGGCGTATTGACTATGCATTACCCATTTCAAATTCCAGGTCTTGAAAACTTGCAATATTAAGTAACTGAATTCTGTGACATACCAACGTATCACATAGCATGCTTTGCGTCACGTTTTTTAGCTGATGACTTTGTTGTTTTTAGATTACACAAGCAGCTACGTCAAAAACGACTCCAGATGATTGATTGCCGATATTGATACAAAAGGTCGACTTCCTTTTATTAAACGCAACCTTCCGTTTGGGAAGATGCAACAGTGATAACATGTGGAGATAACTTGAGACAAAGGGAGCGTTAGACCGCACGCAGTCACAGCTTGCTTCAAGGTTATCTAGAACTCACAAAACACTGAAAGACTCATCGTGTCACCACGTTTTAAAAGTAGATGACAGAAGTTAGTAGGCAACTATGATGGTATGTACCAATAAGGCAGCACATGAAAAAACCATTAAGTCGCTGTACGTGACACAGCGGCAGGTGTCAATGCCTGTTTTTTGTGTGATCCAACTGAGAGTCGATATTTTATATGAATCGAATATGTTCATACCAAATACGTTTGGCAGAGAGGTTCATCTGTTATGACGGTCAACGTTTGACGGTAAAAGGAATGTTACAAGAGAATCAGTCGAGTTTCTATAAATCCAGCAAGCAACGCCAACAATCCGACAAATCCTGTCTGCCTGCATGGCATGTGTCACGCAACCATATTGGAAGCCATATTGGAACACTACACCACTACACCAGACTAGCCAGCTTCTTGTGCTAGTCACTTCGAGAGGTATAATGCAAACGTTCCGCGACGTCACGAAACGTGTACATGATAAAATACTTTCCAGCTATAATAACAGCCGGGCTTAACTTTATATCAGTTTGTTCGATCGCTAAATACGACGCGACGAGAGCCCGTGACAGTGGCGACATGGCGACGCGCCGGCCTCACTCCATCAGGCGGCCTAGCGTAGTTACAGTCGAGCCAAGCCGTCTAATAAAAGCCCCTGGCGGGCGAGATTGTCGCTAAATCATCACGAAGTGCAACACATGCGCGACTCAGTGAAAATGATTGAGTATTCAATCACGTATCGCGGAATGCTATCACCACCCAGCGTCTGACGTCTAGGCCGGGATAAATTGCGTCAATTTAGCGTGTTATTCGTTCGACACCCGGGAGTAACAAAGATCGTCGCGCGCTCTAAGACGTCGCGGCCATGATGAACATGCAGGTGTCACGGGCCAAAAGTGTCCCGTGTCAGCAGTTGGCAAATGGGTGCTGAGCATGCGCTCGCAAGAACATTGAACAATGTGACATGCCGTAACTCAATTAGTTGTACTGCCGAGTCAGAAACAGCCGAGTTTTATTGAATTTCTGGGTTCTTTAATTTTTTTAAACAAATAATTGTACAAATTATTCAATTTCTATTATTTCTACAATTTGGGTGTTGCACGTATTATTAGCATGGATCACCTTAGTAATAAAGCCTACTTCTGGCACTAGTGGACGCCTATACTCTTGGCACGGGACACTATCGGGAGGTGATACCGGACATAATTAACTAAGCAGAATGAACGCACGTGTAATAAGCTCCACACAAGATAGTCACCACCAGCATCAACCAAGTGTACTATTCTGTTATCACTCGCAGTAGTTCAACCCGGACAAACTTGATGTTGAACTTCCGACATCAACCAGTGCAACGTTTGCTAAGATATCCTTTAATTGCATCCAGGCACGTTAGATTTTACGTCGATTACTTGATTCACAAAACATGTTATTTATCGACAAAATTAATCTCGTTCGTGGCAATTTCCACAATTCACACACATAGTGTACTGTAACTTGCGTACATCAGTGAAACTGATTGTACAACTGGCATGCAATACGCTTTGAGCAACACAACCGGGCAGTTCTGAATTAAAAAAATTAAACAATTTTGTTACGTCATAATGCAGTCATCGCGTCAAAATTCAATTGTTTTAAAACCGCATAAAACTGGCAACATATAACGTAGTCTCCAGTAATTAATTGCTGAATTAAATAATAACAGTGTGAAGTAAATATCAAATGGTACCTTTGCATTCCCCTGTAATCGTATTCGACGGTGACGTACTGACGCACTTGTCTGATTACGCCACAATTGTCCACAGTTACAGTTCAGTTGAGTTCATCCCGAGACCTGTCAGGTCGTAAGGGAGAGATGAGGGACGCAGTCGCAGCGAATGCTCTCCAGCCGGGGCGGACTAACGCAAGTCTCAGTAGCGTTTGTACGCCAAGGTCGGTCCACTCCCGTATGTTGTCCATCCAGGTCTTCCTTTGACTGCCTCTCCGACTGCTGCCCTCCAGATTGCCCTGCATGATTGTCTTGGCAAGAGAGTCGTGGCGTGTGACATGGCCGTACCATGCCAGTTTTCTCTTCTTCACTGTTGCGAGGAGTGGCTCCTGTGGACCTGCCAGGGCATTGATCCGTCTTCGGACAAAGTCATTGGTCTTGTGCTCGGCCCAAGATATGTGCAGCAGGCGTCTGAAGCACTTGGTCTCGATATATATACACTACAGTTAAAGCTGCATACAATTCGCAAAGGTGTCATTTGAGATATAATTATTATGAGATCTCAAATCTATAGGTCCAACGGTCTCGGTTGCGTAAGGGTCGACATTGGCTTATGGTTTGAAACAACATTTGTCTATGATATCATCCAGGAGCTGATTGACTGAAAACACTAGCGATACTGGGAACATTCACGATAAATATTCGCATTGACGGGGCACGATCGACCCGCATAGCTGAGAGAATTGCCTCGTGCTATCGAGTATTGATCTCGACCCATTAATGCAGTACCAACAGCAGTAAGTATACTCTCCGATTCACACTCAACAATTAACCAACTGTATACTTACAGGTACTATATTTATTAACAGACGAACATAATCCAAAATGGCACCGAGTTATGAGAAAGGAATGTATTTGTTTCAGTCGCCTGTTGTCTGTAAACCACCGTTATCTCTTGAGTGTTGAAATAAGCCTTGCGTCTTGTTTGCCGTCGCTTGTTCCTATATCGTGTCAGCCACTGTTGTTATGTTAAAAAAAGTGCGAAGCAATGTTGACTGAAGAAATGATAACACATGTCGGAATGTCAGCTGCTTATCTCTCGACAATGAATCAACGTCGTCGTGTGTATATGGCCCTCCAGGGATGTTTTCAACTTTCATTTGTCGTTGTTTTTGCGCTGTACGTGCACTGGTGGGGTTGCATCACGGCCCAGGGACGTCCGTGACGGTAGATGAAAAATGATGTCAATGTAGAACGTAGACGGTTATACGACGTCTTCGAGGTTTAGTATAAATGACACGATGCGTAGCGTGATCACCTGACTGCACTATACAGCTACTAACTATTATACCCAGTCTGTGTCGACTTCTTCTTAGTCATTCTGCTCGCGGGATAGATATATCTGGCTGCTTGTCATGCGTTTGTTTCCGCAGTCAAAAGCTGTTGCTGTCTTTAGTTATAACATGCGTTTATGCTTCCTTTCAATTGCTAGTTTTTCTGTGTTTTAAATAATATTAGGCATACTTATTATTATTACTATTATTATATATTTATATCGCGGGAACCTGCGCTCAGAGGCGTAACGAACAAGAATCTTTAGGCATTATATTATATATCATAAACAGAGATCCACCTCTGAGATTGGTTTCCAAGAATGTAGGCGCAATAGAAGTTATCTTTATTATTACAGTGTATTATTACTGTCTGCAGTCTTTTTCATTTATAATATATCGTGTCGGTAGGAAATGTTGTGTACTCTCTTAAGCACTTACGTCTGTTGCTAATTTATGCTATATAAACTTAATAATAATGACGGTTTGAAACGTTTAAGCCGGCCAGTCATCACAATCACTTAATGAGTGTGAGAACTCTGTGATCTCGTCACTTCATCGTGACAACTCACCGACGGCGTAAACACCACCTTTCACTGCACCATAGTGGGTGCTCCGCTACACGTTCGCTTTTCAAGATGCTATCAGCAAGGGTACATCGACAGCTGAGACCAAACGTCCATTTGTGACGATTATCTTTGTGTCCCGTACTGGTCACGTGGTTGCGTGGTTTGTGCGGGTGGTTTGAGTGTGTTAGCTAGGGGCGCCAAGTGCACGAGTGCAAATGGAGTCGGACAGCTTTACGTGTCGTTTACTCACGTTTTTTATTATAATTTCTCGGTATGCTTCATTTAATGGCCGCTTTTTAATGCCTTCGCGACGTATGATTATAGTGGGCGCGAATATTTCACAGCGCGACGAACGTTCTGCGATGTTGCGTGTTACAGGGAGACGCAGATACTGTCGGAATGCTGGTTTATCGCGTCGTCACGCTGTCTGCAGATCAACTACTGTGTGAACGGGTCACGCTATTGTGGTCGCACGCATTCGGCACAAAGGGAAACAACGGAGTATTGTGGCTTTCGTTGTGTTCTGACATACGCCCGCGTGCCAAATCTGCAACGACTTGTGGTCAGAGGCAATCGGTTGGAATCGGCGATGATATACTTATAGTTTGCAGTGGAAAGGGAATTAGGACAATATGGATGTTGTAGCACGACGACAGAACACAACAAGTGCCAATTACTCATTGTTAGAATTGATTATGTACGTCGTTTTTTCCGTTTCTTCAAACCACGAATAGACGCGATGACGTCATAAAAGACTATGAATTATGTTTTTTGGAACAGTCGGTAACTTATCTTATCGTTGTATCAGTGGCGGTAGCTATCGTTAGGCATGAACCGACAGACAGACAGAAAAACAGACAGAAGACAGACAGAGACATACAGAGACAGACAGAGACAGACAGACAGACAGACAGACAGGCAGAGACAGACAGACAGACAGACAGACAGACAGAGACAGACAAAGAAAGACAAAGACAGACATATACATACAGAGACAAACAGACAGACAGACAGACAGACAGACAGACAGACAGAGACAGACAGACAGACAGACAGACAGACAGACAGACAGACAGACAGACAGAGACAGACAGAGACAGACAGACACAGACAGAGAAAGACAGACAGACATAGACAGACAGACAGACAGACAGACAGACAGACAGACAGACCAAACGCATGCAAGCGCAAAATATAGGAGGAAGGGAGGAAAGAAAGGACGGAAGAAGATATGAAGAGAGGGATCATGAGCGAGGCAGGGGGGAGGGAGAGGGAGAAGACATATTATACAGATGTACTGTGTGATTTTACCTTTACTGCTTCCATTAAACAACGAGCTGGCAGCATCTTATAGGAGAATCATTTTTTTCATCAGCCAAACTTCGAAACTCTATCTCGAGCGCACGCTAGCATGCACAATGGCACATGCATGCAAACACATGCACATGAACACTTATAGCAGAGACCTGTGCGGACGCACACATTAAACACATTCCCATCGTCCCACGTCGTTGTCACAGATCGGCCAAGAAATCATTGCCACCACCGGATTAAGTTTACAGAATTACGTTGTTTATGCGCGACTGCCTGTTTTAATCTGGGAATCGGTGCACATCCCATGACACTCGGGTTATCGTGTTAAACAACCGATACGTTGTTGATTCACTCTGTCCACACCGCGTCACTGTTCATCTCATATTGGGGCAGATAACAAAGACACGCTGCAGGAGAAAGCAAACAGGTTCAATAATGGGTCATCATGACGTTACGAAACTAAATCACGAAATAAATGTTTCATAGTTTGTATCATCAAATACTGTGCAATTTTCCCAACTCACTCTCCACGCTCGCTCACTCACTCACTCACTCACTCACTCACTCACTCACTCACTCACTCACTCACTCACTCACTCACTCACTCACTCACTCACTCACTCACTCACTCACTCACTCACTCACTCACTCACTCACTCACTCACTCACTCACTCACTCACTCACTCACTCACTCACTCACTCACTCACTCACTCACTCACTCACTCACTCACTCACTCACTCACTCACTCACTCACTCACTCACTCACTCACTCACTCACTCACTCACTCACTCACTCACTCACTCACTCACTCACTCACTCACTCACTCACTCACTCACTCACTCACTCACTCACTCACTCACTCACTCACTCACTCACTCACTCACTCACTCACTCACTCACTCACTCACTCACTCACTCACTCACTCACTCACTCACTCACTCACTCACTCACTCACTCACTCACTAACCCACCCACCCACCCACCCACCCACCCACCCACCCACCCACCCACCCACCCACCCACTCACTCACTCACTCACTTACTCACTCACTCACTCACTCACTCACTCACTCACTCACTGTCTCTGTCTGTCTCTGCCTGTCTCTCTGTCTCTCTCTCTCCCCCCCTCTCTCTCTGTAATTCTGTCTGTCTGTCTGTCTGTCTGTCTGTCTGTCTCTCTCTCTCGCTCTCTCTCTCTCTCTCTCTCTCTCTCTCTCTCTCTCTCTCTCTCTCTCTCTCTCTCTCTCTCTCTCTCTCTCTCTCTCTCTCTCTCTCTCTCTCTCTCTCTCTCTCTCTCTCTCTCTCTCTCTCTCTCTCTCTCTCTCTCTCTCTCTCTCTCTCTCTCTCTCTCTCTCTCTCTCTCTCTCTCTCTCTCTCTCTCTCCCTCCCTCCCTCCCTCCCTCCCTCCCTCCCTCCCTCCCTCCCTCCCTCTCTATCTCTTTTTAGAATGCCACACTTTAAGAAGATATATCAGGTCCGTTTCTTTCCCTTTTAGGTAGCTACGCTTGTTGACAAAATATTGTGGTTTGTTTACGCCAGCACGGTACTAAATACGGATGGAGAAGACTAACCAAAAATGCACGGTAATGAGAACGTCTCACAGCCATTAGTCGTAATTAATCGCGGCGTTTGTTGTAGACACAAGGCGACCGCTAGTAGACCCCGCTGTAGCCCGGGTAGTAGGCAGACATACATCTTCTGCTGCCGCGTAGACACGCTGTCTCTCCACCGCCTGTCAACACCGCGGGTCCTCTTTAATATATTCAGCGTCGTCGTCACTTAACTCACTGTCACTGCGCCGTCGCTCATTCCGTTGCACCATTGTTGGGAGCCCCCGGAGCGCGCATTGCTTGAGCAACCCGTGCCTTGCATCTCTTCAGACCTAATCGTTCCGGAGCTTTTAAGAGACTTGACGAAACAATGCGGTGGTCGCCGCGTCGTTGTCCAAACAGAATCGCCGCTGGACAGAATGACAAAGACCAACACCTCCGCACAATCAATAACGCTTGAAGCGAACCTAATGTCGACATACGCACGGCAGGTCCCTATGTGGCTGGCGTGCGGGAGAAAGTAATGACCCCCAGTTAACAAGAACACAGACACTAACCACCAGTAATGGTTTCAAATGTAGTCAAGATGCAATTTGCAAACGTTGTCATTAAGTTTGGAGACGTTTTGATTAAGCGCATCTTGGATCGCTATCGAATGAAGCCTACACCGTAATTATCGCAAAAAGTAAGCGCCTTTGCGTCAGTTTATACCACCAGATTGTCATGCGTGCTTTCCGTGCATGTATGCACTTAATTCCCGAACAGTTTAATTTTAAATACAAATTAACCTCTGTTCACATCGTATACCAATGTGGCGTTCTACGAATTGGCAAAATAAGGCGACGACTAAATATGGTTGGCGTTGCAAGGTGTTGCTCCAAGGCGTGCTCGTCATCACACCACGACGCAACAGAGCCAAAACCGTCATAGACGGCAGCCGTTGTGCATATATCAAACCGAGGGCGCTCTGACACTCGACCCGTCATATATACGTCACATTCAAACTAGTGCCTAATATACACCTACACCCTCGGCGGTTCACCGGAGAAGATGGTAGGCTCTATATCTCTCACACCGGGCGCATCACGGTACATCGCGTGGTCAGACAGATGTCTAGTGATCTTGAAAAGACGCACACGACACTATTTTCTCAGTCAACAAGTCAGCCTACGTTGACAGAAGAACAACAACGCCAAGAAATAGATCTTTGCACGTCAAGTAAAAAAAACGCACATTACACTAATTTGTTTGTCAACAAGTTAACGAACGTTGACAGAAGGACAGCAATATTTAAAGCCAAG
Organism: Escarpia spicata; assembly: GCA_963995525.1. Classification (NCBI taxonomy): domain Eukaryota; kingdom Metazoa; phylum Annelida; class Polychaeta; order Sabellida; family Siboglinidae; genus Escarpia; species Escarpia spicata. The sequence continues at coordinate 23,403,528 of OZ023212.1, forward strand.
TAAGAAGACTTCATAAATATTGTTATCCTATATCCTCGTGTGTATCTTTTAGTGAATATGGCGCAACAGTAAGCGACCCATCCTCGGTGTACCGTTACTGCAGGCAGGATGTTAGCGTGCCCTGGCAGTCAAGCGTACGACGACATCCGAGGACGAGGTGGCACGGGGCCGGGTGCGAACGGACGAGCCAGGGCATGCGAGCTACGAACCTCGACAACACAACATGTATTCTACGTTGTATGAGGACAGCTTGTCCAGATGGACAAGAGATGACATGTCGGTGTGACTAGCGAAGGTCACCTCGAAATAGTGATGCCTGGTATAACTCAATATAACGAAGAGAACATGTCACATATTAAGTGACAGGCGCTATCTAGTTGAACTACGTATTATTTGTATTGTTGGTGTTGCGTCGGGGGCTATTATAGTTTTCAATATGTTATCTTGAAGTATTTGAAGCACACATCTGCATCCTATATAAACCTCCTAACGTTCCTGGTCCCAGCTAACTGCTCTTACGGTTCTCAGTTCCCTGTCGAACCATACACGCCGTAGCTCCCCGTTGTCCATAGTCAAAGCCGCCTACTGTCCCGGTCCGATATAATCCCTGCCTAGGTCCCACATACAGTTCCCTCTTGTTCACGGTCCCACCTCCTTCATGAACTACGTGTCCACCCATCCCAACTCCATGTTTTGCCTCAGTTCTAGCTGCATGCCCCCGATCTCAACTCCTCGATGACCAGACTTCGTGCGGCGACAGAGGTGACAAACCCGACACCTGGGACTAATGGGTGCAACGCCTTTGTCGCAGCACATACGAAACTCTTCTTGAAGCAAATTATTGACGGCCATGTCTAAATCGGTACTGTGCGCGCCTGTTTATTGGCCAAGTACTGCGTCATTGGCCTACGACACCGTGTTATTACAGCGGAATGCCCCTCCAGGAAACACTGCAATTGCCACGGATGCAGCCAGACTCAGCGCTGCTGCGGCGAGCACGGGCCGGTCTCAGTCGGCACATGACTCGAATATCTTCACCGTCAGTCACAGGTCGTTTTGCACAGCGGCCCGTGTACCGGCTGCGACGAATCATGGCAGCTAGTCCATGGGCCAGACTAGATGTCCATACCACCTGAGGGGAAACTGCAGTGTTGACCACTACAAGTGAAACTGTATATGATAACCTTTCCAAGAGTGTAGCTTTCTTGGCTTGTCAGCCATTTTTAAAAATGGCCACTAAATCGTATTTCCTCATATTGTCACGTCGAACCTTACTTTTGGTGTCAATTCGTCGGTTTTAGGGGTCAAAGATTACACATATTTTACATTTGAACTTGTGTCTCATTCACATTTGCCATTTTAAAGAAGATTTTAATACGTTATTTATACGGGAGCGCATTCATGGTGCAGTGAGAATTGATTTTCATGATGAAGAATGTTATAAAGTGTAGGGTCACTACTTCACAGCTATGATATGCTAATAACACATCTAGTTGTATAGGCATTTGCCAAAGTGGATTACATCGAGTTCTTTCTACTTACTGGATTTGTTAAAGGAAAACTAGGTGCGACGAAGGCGTCAGCAATTCGTGGAGTGCACGTTCTGGACTGCAAAACTACACTGTGTCCAATGACCGTTATGCCCTGCATATCTCTACTCATAATAACGTCAAATCTATGTTGTTTTAGTAACGCGATACAACGGAAACGTCTGTTTATGCTTGTATCGAATTATTGCATGTGTCAAGTATAATTGCCTAATGCGAATTGTTGCTGTTAATAGAACCATCATCCGTCTCTGTGACAAGTGCAGACTTGAGTGATATAAATGATTCACGCTCATGCAACATTAGTGCAGGTTTCACAGTCTACTTCCTGAAAGTTCCAACAAAGAATATTTATAAAACTTACGTGTGTGTGTGCGTGCGTGCGTACATGCGTGCGTACGTGCGTGCATGTGTGCGGACAGGCGGACAGGCGGACAGGCGGACAGGCGGACAGGCGGACACGCGGACACGCGGACACGCATCTAGCATAATGTTGTAGATATATTTAGCGACATGCAGCTTTAGTGAAAACGCACTATTCTCAATTACCCTCACATCCGGTGAACTTAGCCTAACTCAACGCCCTTAGCGGATTCAAGTCATCGAGAACGCCTGCGAGTCTGCTTGCCTCTGGTCAAGTTGACTTTTATCTTGTTATTTGATATGCACGACGTTTTCAACACTCAGTCTGAGAGTTTAACCCAGAGTATCATAACACAATTAATCTCAAGTATACACATATACGGCCAGAACCCGACAGTCAACCCGAGACAGACCCGGTTAGTGACAGGACTCGAACCGTGGTGACTACGAGCACTCTCGGCTAGGGTTAAACGGCGCGACGGTGTCAGCCTCTGAACACCTGAGTCAATACATCGCGTATAGTTAACGTCGTTGGACACAACTTTCGTTTCGACATCTCGCGGGTGAACATCGCTCATCAGAGCTTTATGGCACGGAGTCCAGCACATGAAAAGCGCATTAAGTGTGAACGTGTCTCTACGTAAGATATGACGCAAGGTAAATGTCAACTTGCATGCGCAAAATGACAAAGTATGACGACGTTTGGACGTAGTTTCCCACAGATGCGTTGACTGCCGCATGTATTGTCTGCACCGAATCTTCTTCTTCTTCTATGTGCCAAGTCTGTCACAGGCGTTGGCGATCATGGCCCTCCAAACCTCACGGTCGTTTGTAGTTTGTAGAAGTTCTGTTGTGCCCCTTCCACACCATGTTGACAGACTATCTATTATTTTTATTCTCTGGCGTCCTCTGGATCTTTTTTTTCTACCTTTCCTATTGTTACTATATGTTATAATTTTTTCTTTCTCTTTATATGGCCTATAAATCGTGCTTGTTGTGTTCTAATTTTGTTTATGATCTTTCTTTTTGATTTGGCTGTCCTACGGATGACTGCATTGCTTTGCTTTGCAGTCCATGGCACTCGCAGCATTCTTCTTAAGAACCACATTCCAGTGGCTTCTGGATATTGTCCAGGATCCACATCCATATAACAGTATGGGTTCTATGCAGCATTGCAGTGTTTTCTCACTTCAAGTGATATATTTTGTTTGTTACCATGTTTTTCATGTTGTGAAAAGCTGCTTTGGCCTGTGCAATTCGTCTCTTGATCTCATCGTTGCATCGACCGTCGGATGTTGTTAGTGATCCCAGATAGTTAAACGTTCGGACTAGCTTCAAGACAGTGTCATATGCTAATATGTGCTTGTTGGAGTGTAATTTTTCTTTGACATAACCATGGTTTCTGTTTTCTTTTTGTCCAGGGACAGACCTTTTTTCTCACTTTCCCTTATTACTGTATCTAGCATCTGTTGTAGATCTATTTCGTTTTCAGCAATCAGTACCGTGTCGTCTGCATATCGTAAATTATTTATGTTGTATCTCCTACTTGAATACCTGGCATATCTTCTAATGTACGTGATATTATCTCACTGTAAAATGAAGAGATCGGGGGAGAGGACAAGCGCTTGTTTTAAACCACATTTTATTTCTTGACATTTACTTATGTCATTTTCGTATTGCTGTTGTTTGTTCCTAGTACATATTTTTCACAACTCTCAGATCTTTCCCATCAATGTTCAAACTCTCCAGTATCGATATGATTTCTTCATGACGAACTCTATTTCTGTCAAATGCCTTTGTGTAATCAATAAAACACACGTACCGATCTTTCTGCACGTCCAATGCTCTCTCTCTCAATCGGTGTTTGTAGGATGTATATTGAATAGTGAAGTGTAAATCGTGTATATTATTGATTACAGCGTCAATAATCAGAAGTAGCAATACCTCGTGCTGTTCTGTTTGTTTTGACAGGAGCAACTGATCGTGTTGTGTCCGAACCACCGGCCACCTTAGACTGACCGACTACTTAAGACTAATCCGGTGTAAATCGCGCCGGCGTCAAGTGGCAATGATATCTGTAGACTGCACTAAACCCAGATTGGACGCGCCGTGACGTCACAACGGAACAACGTGCGGATTAACAGTGGCACAACTGTTTGACTTCATTTCGATTGTTTCATCAAGATTTTCACTATTGTAACGCGCGTGAAACGACAACATTGATTGAAGCATTTATAGTAATTATCTTCGCTGGCTATCAGTCAATATCTAATTCACTATGTCAAGATCGGCGCGATATGTTTGAGGTTGTCCATGGTGCTCAATATATCACGCACCGTCATTTATTATATATCAAATATCCTAACAGGTGTTAATTTTGACGCGAACGAGAGGTCATACGCTCTACATTGAAACCACACACACACACATGTCGAGTTCACGCAGTTAGTACGATAAAACAGACGAAAAATTAATTTATTATAATTGTTCGACAGGTAGCAAGATTGCGCACTATTGTGTGGAATATCGTTGCGGTTTGTTGCGTGTTATGTGTTAATCAAAATGCACGGTCATACAAAGAACAGTAATCAACTGGATCAAATTATATATACATACAAAGTGCATTCTAATACCGCAACTGTTTTTCTTCATAATAGTATAGGTATGCACATATATGCAAATTTACTCTCTAGTCATTTGTCATCTGCTCATATTTTCACATAAAGCTAAAGTTATCGCAAACATCATTAAACCGTCGCATAATCATGTTGATGGTATTATATAGCATACCTGTTTAAATACGTTGTTCTTGATTTCTTTTAAAAAGTACTGCACGACAGTAGTTATCATGAAAGATAACAAAGCTACAGATAAGAGATGGGTCGAATTGATGTGATTGTTTACGTGTGGTATATTTAGTTATGGCTAGCTTTGTGTGGGTTTTGCAAATATATGAAATACATGTTTCGATATATCTGCTAAGTTGAGATTTCGATAGTTTTAATTTGGTTTCTCTTGCGGCTATTACACATTAAAGTGTTTTCGTCCTCGATAGAACCATACATCTGTACAGTTCGCTGTAGACCTTGTGGTTCGGTTCACTCAGGTGTATAACGTAGCGCCCGGGTCCTGTCGCTAGCAGGGCCGATTTGCCAGACACTCGACCTAACGCGAGTGTCGACGGAGACCTCCAGTGAGCAAATGGAGCATGCAGCCTCTCCGCTTTGCTCATTTCACTCCAAACGTCTTCTATTTTAGTTGCGGTGTCACATGCTCCGTTTAGAAATAGCCCGAACGCGCCGAGCCTGGAATCTACGCACCCAAATGAAACAGGTTCCTATTCCTGCTGGGACACCCGGTTCACGGACACTTGTAAGAAAGGTGTATGACATGTGCTTTTGAGGTTTTTAAAACTCTCCTTCCTAAGAGTATACAGTATTTTCGCTAAGAAATTGTTAGAGATTGTGATGGGTATATTACATGAGAGTAACATAATTGGTTTCGACATAGTATTATTACTAACGTTTTCTAGGTAGTCATAAAAACACACATTTAACTATATGTTTTAAGCCGAACGTTCGCCTTATTTATCGCTGTGTCCTTTTACACGTGCTACGTAGAAATCCTTATGGTGTTATAATGCACGTGACAACATCCATATTATTTTTAATATAAAACGGGCCTTGAGTGGAATGTGAAACGAACACGCATGTTGAGAACAGTTATCTGTACCAAAATGTTGCTCAGAATAATAATGATTTCAATAAACTCCTCTTTCCTTTTTCGTTTTTATGGCGACCATATTATTCCCCTGAATGTTACACGTTTGTAACCGACACGTGTTTGAACAGTATTCTTACTGCGCTGGGTAAGCATCGTGTTATTTAATACAACTGGTTACGCTTAATAACCTGCAATGATCTATGGTATCTGTGGGTAATTATTTCTCTGTTACATCTAATTTAGGTACATTTCATGGATATTTTACTTAGACCCGTCATGGTTCGTCCATTTGCAGTTACACTTAATCTGTGTAAGTTGCATGGATCATTTAGTGTGATCCCGCGTGAGTAACGACTAACCACGAGATTACATTTGGAGTACAACATATTCTGCGGTAGCTTCCTAGTATATGCCGACCAGACTGTGATAACTGATTAAACTCTTAATTCAAACACTACAACCACTGCGTTAGTTTTGCACCCGTAACGATAATAGCATGAGGTAAGGCGATTTTGTTAAATTGTATCGTGTTTTCTGATTATGTAAATTGTAAAAGCTATCTGGTTTTATTAAACCTGTTAATAATCCCGTGTAAACAGACCCTATTTTATTTTACGATAACGTAACGGGATTTCTGGCGTCTGGTTTGCACTGGCAGACATTGCGCGGAGAAGGGCATGCAAGAACGCCCGCCTGGGAAGACTACACAAACAGATGTAGCCAACTTGTTTGGCGGGTAGAACCTAAACTACTGGGTCGGGGGTAAACATGGGTGGCAACCGACAAGTATGTCGTCACCGAGCCCTCCGATAGCCTTGCATTGCGTGACTGATGACAAAAAACGCCACAAACACGCGATCATTACCAGCGCCATACACGCACGTGAGTCGACTACGTTAAACGATTGCTGTATCGGCGAACAAAACAAACAGCCAAGAAAAGACACAACACCGTATTGTGGTCATGCTCTGGTAATGCAACAGATAGTGTGTAGTATTGTGGCCGTGCTCTGGTAATGCAACAGATAGTGTGTAGTACTGCGTACATAGAAAAATAATCGTATGCATATCGTAGGTCGTCGGATCGAGACAGGAGGTGTCAAAAGATATATTGCTGAGTCGTTAATCGTGCGAAGCAGCCTGTGTAAACGACGGCTATGTGCTTGTCTCATGCGTTACGTCGGTATTTAGAGAGTATGTATCATGGGTTAAGAACGTTCCTGACAGAGCAGGTTCGGGGGCACCAACGAAAGGCAATATACGATCATGTAGGCTTTCACGAGAAGCGAATGAGATGAAGACGGTTTGAGAACGTTGGTGTTAACATGTTAAACTTCGAGCAGTATTTAGAGTGCGCTCGTATGTGTAAGTATGTGCGCGTGTGCGCGTGTGCGCGTGTGCGCGTGTGCGCGTGCATGAGAGAGGGGGAGGGAGAGGGAGGGAGGGAGAGAGAGCGGGAGGGAGAGAGGAAGAGAGGGGGAGAGGAAGAGAGGGAGAGAAGGGGAAGGAGAAAGGGAGAGAGGGAGAGAGGGAGAGAGGGAGAGAGGGAGAGAGGGGGAGAGGAAGAGAGGGAGAGAAGGGGAAGGAGAAAGGGAGAGAGGGAGAGAGGGAGAGAGGGAGAGAGGGAGAGAGGGAGAGAGGGAGAGAGGGAGAGAGGGAGAGAGGGAGAGAGGGAGAGAAGGAGTGAGGGAGAGAGGGAGAGAGGGAGAGAGGGAGAGAGGGAGAGAAAGAGAGAGGGAGAGAGGGAGAGAGGGAGAGAGGGAGAGAGGGAGAGAGGGAGAGGGGAGCGAGGGAGAGAGGGAGAGAGGGAGAGAGGGAGAGAGGGAGAGAGGGAGAGAGGGAGAGCGGGAGAGCGGGAGAGCGGGAGAGCGGGAGAGAAAGAGAGGGAGAGGGAGGGAGGGAGGGAGGGAGAGAGAGAAAGAGAGAGAGAGAGAGAGAGAGAGAGAGAGAGAGAGAGAGAGGAAGAGAGATAGAGTTTTAAAGGCATGTTGATGTTGAGCTACCGTTGACGGACGTAACCCATAAACAAATGATGACCACCACAACTATGTCAATGGATGTTTGTTTTGGCTCGTCCGCCGCACTCGACCTATAATTTATATTGTCGTCGCCACTGCGTTGGCGGAGACTAACAAAGTATACAAACGCCCAGCGAATTACGTCAAGAAATAAACGTTATCCTCCTAAAAACCTGTACCTCCACGGTGATCACAGCATGCGGTGTACCCCGTGGAATCGGAACTATCAGCTCAATTAATCATCCCTAACAAACACAAAATCACACACACTTATACCTATAAACCATTGTCTTTTTTCTAACAACCGCTGGCTACTGCTGGCGGTCATAGGGTGTTAACGCAATAAAACAAAACATGAATATAATCAACGTTCCTACCTTTCGCTGTACCAAGCCGGGTGTGTATCCTACATACAGTGTATATATCCTGTTTCCAGCACTTGTCAGCGACGCGTATTTAGTCCTGTCGCGTCGTTCGTTCGACGAGAAGCGACAAAGTTCAACCAGCACAGGTATCGCTTTTCGTCAGAAACTCTCACGGCCGTGTATTCCCAACTGCAGCATGATTAACACGGGTAGTGTCGCCCATTTTAGTATGCGTCAAGGCGCGCGTAGGTGGACGGTCGTGCGAACGCGTCAAGCGAGAGTCGCAACGACGTTAGAACTGCGAGGGCTGGCGGACTGCGAGGCGACGGGACGTGCGTTGAGCAATCACCGGTGGACGGCCCCCGCCACCGCAGTCCATCAACGGCTGTCTGTCAAGCCTGAAGCCGGCCCTACACTATTGGTAGTAAGTAGTAAGTAACGTGCTTAAGGGGTCGTCCCAGCGCCATATACATATGTACATTAAGGGGCCGTTCTATGGTTAAATGTGTGTAATGTGAGCCAAGTATCTTACTGATAATGTCACAGGTGTTGGCCAACTCGAATAGTTGGTGACATAGTATTGTTCTACTGGTGGTAAGGGTAGAAATCTGTCAACGTCATAAAGTTGTAAACAATAGGTTTTTTTCTCAGTAACTGAAGCTGATGAAATATGTGAAAAACTACATATATTGGCGCTGTTCTTGGAAACTCAGTATATTAATGCAATGTTTAGAAATCTGCCGTATGAGATTTACTCGCCAGTGACCATAATGATGTCAAATGGCAATCAGATATACTTGGCATTGCTTACTCGACAAAGGCAATCTTGTGAGAATATGGAAATGCGACTGTAATCAACCCACATATAAACTAACGTCATTTATTTATAAGTGTTATTGTCTTGTTAATGAGCCACGATAAATACAGCGATGCGTAAAAACCTAAGTACTGTGTAAAGGGTATCAGTGTGAACGGAAACATCAGATCCGTGGTCAAGTCTGCAGATAATACAGCTTTAAAGGGCGGTGCCAATATGAAGTATGTCGGGTTAAGTGTGGACGGGTTTCATCGATAGAGGTAAGGACAAAGCAACGTATTGTACGTACGTCCCTTACTCGTGGTGAGTGACTGATAACCCGCTTAAAATGGAATACAGTTCGTTACAAGAACTTTAGGCCTCATGTGTGGACAAACAGTTTACTGTTGCAATACATATATCAAGGCGGATTGTGTGGACTTGTGTGCATGCAACGCCAGAGTCAGTGCAGAACGTGGACATGCATGCATGTATATCACACACAAGTCATAACAGAGACAGGCGGTCAATGGTCCTCCGGAATTGAACAATAATGAAATGACAGAATTCACACAAAAACAACGATTGCGATGGATTCGTGGCGTCAGTCGGTTATTGGGCATGGGAATTTTCGGTTAAATGCATCAACAGAAAAAGGCGAACTTTGATACAGATTGCTACTGTTATCATTTCGCACTGGAGGACGCCGTTACACGCGCCCCCTCGATGCGTCTTATCAGCGCGCCAAGTCAGCTTGCCGCCTTTTTACGACAACCGCAAGGAAATCGATTTCATAATCGTGAAGCAGACGACACTGCTAAAACCACGGTGTGCAAGCACCACACACAAGGACCAGCTCAGCCGCTTACAAGCTGCTTTTTTAAGTTAAGCCTGATTATGTGTGGTTGTCGGCTTATAGAACATTTGGCTGAAATGAAGTGCGGCCATATGGTTGCAAAATGGTTGACTTTATTAAGTAAATGTCAAATTTTTGACCGAAATGTAATACTATATTTCAGTAAAACTAGTTGTGCGAGAATGTGTGACACTGTATGCCTATAAATATGTTACTTTGTATTATTTATATCCAATATCGCATTCTGTACAACCAGTCGAATGCAATGTTGCATCACGACCATATACAAACCAGTCGACCGAAAATGTAAGTTTCAAATTCACGCATACACACGCGTACATGGCGATTTCTAACTTGATACCAGCTTAACTGAAACTCAAAACGGCATAAACCTACAATTATGTATATGTAGTTACATTGATTAGGTAGTTCGCATTGAACCCGATATGTCCAAATGGTTGCCGTGTTCTATGGATAGATACGTTCCAGCTCCCAGATACGTTACCAAGCCGTGCCTGTCTATCTAACCTGTGTCACGTAATAGTTGCTGTTGATGTCGTCAACGTCACGAATTCCGGGGGCGTGTTGCTAGCACTGGGCCACCGCAGGCGACGCATCTAACTGTCTTCAACTGCCAAATGTACAGTTCTCGTGGCTGCCACGGTCTGTTGTTACTTCTTGTTCTACGCCCTCTGACGCACTGCCATTTGTGAATCTCCTTCGCCGGTGGTTCCTATCTCATGCATCATGTTGTGTTTATTTTATGTTAGTAGCTCGTGGATATTAATACAGGCATCACTTGCATAGCCTCTATCAGCACAGCTCTTACCAACATGGCATGGTCCACGTTGGTATTGTCCACACAGGCATGGTCCACACAGACATGGTCACACTGGCATGGTCCACACTGGTATTGTCCACACAGGCATAGTTCACACAGGCATGGTCCACACAGGTATAGATCACACTGGCATGGTCCACACTGGTATGGTCCACACTGGTATTGTCCACACAGGCATGGTTCACACTGGCATGGTCCACACTGGTATGGTCCACACTGGTATTGTCCACACAGGCATGGTTCACACAGGCATGGTCCACACAGGTATAGTCCACACAGGCATGGTCCACACTGGCATTGTCCACACTAGTATTGTCCACACAGGCATGGTCCACACATACATGGTTCACACTGGCATGGTCCACACTGGCATGGTCCACACTGGTATGGTCCACACTAGTATTGTCCACACAGGCATGGTTCACACAGGCATGGTCCACACAGGCATGGCCCACACTTGAGTGGTCCACACTGGCATGGTCCATACTGGTATTGTCCACACTGGCATGGTTCACACTAGCATGGTCCACACTGGCATGGTCCACACTTGTATGGTCCACACTAGTATTGTCCACACAGGCATGGTCCACACAGGCATGGCCCACACTGGAGTGGTCCACACTGGCATGGTCCACACTGGTATTGTCCACACTGGCATGGTCCACACTGGTATGGTCCACACTGGCATGGACCACACTGGTATGGTCCACACAGGCATGTTCCACATTGGCATGGCTCACATTGGCATAGTTCACACTGGTATGGCCCCACTGAATTGACCCACACTGGCATGGCTCACACTGGCATGGTTCACACTGGCATGGCTCACACATGCATGGTTCACACTGGCATGGTTCACACTGGCATGGTTCACACTGGCATGGCTCACACAGGCATGGTTCACACTGGCATGGTTCACACAGGCGTGGTCCACACTGGCATGGTCCACACTGGCATGGTCCACACTAGTATGGTCCACACTGGTATTGTCCACACAGGCATGGTTCACACAGGCATGGTCCACACAGGTATAGATCACACTGGCATGGTCCACACTGGTATGGTCCACACTGGTATTGTCCACACAGGCATGGTTCACAGAGGCATGGTCCACACAGGTATAGTCCACACAGGCATGGTCCACACTGGCATTGTCCACATTGGTATTGTTCACACAGGCATGGTCCACACAGACATGGTTCACACTTGCATGGTCCACACTGGCATGGTCCACACTGGTATGGTCCACATTAGTATTGTCCACACAGGCATGGTTCACACAGGCATGGTCCACACAGGCATGGCCCACACTGGAGTGGTCCACACTGGCATGGTCCACACTGGTATTGTCCACACTGGCATGGTCCACACTGGTATGGTCCACACTGGCATGGTCCACACTGATATTGTCCACACAGGCATGGTTCACACAGGCATGGTCCACACTGGTATGGTCCACACTGGTATGGTCCACACAGGCATGGTCCACACAGGCATGTTCCACATTGGCATGGCTCACATTGGCATAGTTCACACTGGTATGGCCCCACTGAATTGACCCACACTGGCATGGCTCACACTGGCATGGTTCACACTGGCATGGCTCACACAGGCATGGTTCACACTGGCATGGCTCACACTGGCATGGTCCACACTTGCATGGCCCACATAGGCATGGTTCACACTGGCATGGCTCACACAGGCGTGGTCCACAAAGGCATGGCCCACACTGGCATGGTCCACACTGGTATTGTCCACACTGGCATGGTCCACATTGGTATGGTCCACACAAGCATGGTCCACACAGGCATGGCTCACATTGGCATGGTTCACACTGGCATGGCTCAGACAGGCATGGTCCACACTGGCATGGCTCACACTGGCATGGTCCACACTTGCATGGCCCACATAGGCATGGTCCACGCTGGTATTGTCCACACAGGCATGATCCACATAATCATGGTTTATACAGGCATGGTCGACGCTGGTATTGTCCACACAGGTATGGTCCACACTGGCTTGGTCCACGCAGGCATGGTCCACACTCGTATGGTCCACAGTGACCAACAGAAGTATATGTCTAGTTGTGTCTGTGAAATCCCACAATAACACATTTGTTCTAGACGACAGATCCCTACGTCGGTATACACTATGCAACTACACAACGACAGACACATTCTGGATTGTCTACAATACCTACAGTGGCACAGGACCGTGAAAATAGACCACGAATGTGTCAAAGGCCTATATAATGATCAGTTATATTTATCCTGAGTTAGGCTATCTTCCATTATAAGGCTGACCCACGGGGCATGGCCTAACGCACTCATTTCTAAAACTTGCCAGAAAGCACGTTCTAAAAACTTTAAGGGCATTTTGTACGGTTGCAAAGTAAAACGATATTAATAAATCAACATGTCGTCAGAATGCGTAACACGTTTTTGTGAGCATTAATGAATGTGTGGGTTATTTGAAAAAGCAAAGTGCAACTCGTTGATTCCAACATGTCGTCGTTGTAATGTTGTTGGTTGATGCAAACATCGTCAGTCAGACTCATAGCTTAGGTGTTTTCTGTTTCACGACCACCAAGGTCATCACAGACAATGTAGATTTGTTGTAAAATCACATATAATGTTACCTAATGATCCCACCATAATGTTGTAACCAAATTGTATATGGGGGTTGGTTGTCACTACAATAGTGTACAATCGTGATTTTTATCTTATACCTAATATACGACTGTATCATATTGTGTGTGTGTGTGTATGCGTGCGTGCGTGCGTGCGTGCGTGCGTGCGTGCGTGCGTGCGTGCGTGCGTGCGTGCGTGCGTGCGTGCGTGCGTGCGTGCGTGCGTGCGTGTGTGCACGCACGCACAAAACACCATGCCATTTCTCGGCATGGTGTTTATTAGTGTGTTTGCGATATATCTGAGATAATCCAATAAATGTCAGCTGGGTGACCGAAATAAAATACTACATGTGTGTAGCGTGGTTTATTTAATGCGGTTCTTATCACACGGGCGTGAGTTATCGCGTCAGCTTTCCCTACCAGATTCAACGTCGTAAATGTGACGCGGACGGAGGAAGTTTCGTGAACATTGCCGGTATTTTACCAAACATCTCCGCGTGAGTAATAAGACATAGGGAAGAATGTTTTAGTGTTCGTATCAAAATGTTGTCTACAAGAGGTGACACTCGTGTCTCACAAATGTTCACTAGTGTGAACGTGATACACATGACGTCATCATAAAAGATTATCTTCAAACCACAAACAGTTATTTTGTACTCTTTCTTTTTGCCAACTCTTGTTTGAGTCAGCTCTACCCCTGAGTTCTTTAGGTCAATATGTGTTTCGTAATTGTTTCTACCTTCTAGCAATGTTTTATTAATTGACTAGTCTGATTACGTTGTGATTACTAGAACGTGAAAGTATTGATGCCTTGCTTAATATCAATGTCAACACACACGCACACGCGTGAGTAAAAACACCCAAGCACGTACTCAACATACACACATACACATATACACACACGCACACGCACACGCACACGCACACGCACACACACACCATGACATACACACACACACACATACGCGCGCGCACACACACACACACACACACACACACACACACACACACACACACACACACACACACACACACACACACACACACACACACACACACACACACACACACACACACACACACACACACATACACGCACGTACGCATGCACGTACGCACGCACGTACGCGCGCGCGCGCACACACACGCACGAGAGCGTTACATTATAAGTATAAATATGCTGATTAATCATCGTTGTATTGATGACATCATTAATGTTCGTCATGAAACGATTTTGTTTGTAGAAAATGTAAGTTTTGATTAGTTATCCAAAATGTGATTATACTACAAATGGAATTGAAGATTTAATAACCCATATATGTACGAAAATAAGCTGCCCATAAAAAGTACATATGGCATGACGTGTAATTAAGTGATATACTTATTTGTGTTGTCAAAAACATCACGTTTGTTATCGTATGACAAGTTATTGTATTCTGAACTTGTCAGAGAGAACATAGTTTGTTGTTAGAATAGACATTTGTACCCATCCTAATATTGTTTGTGGCAAATAGCTTCCCTGGATGTCAAAACAATAGTCGACCAGTGGCATACGCCTGAGCTGACAGAAACAGTGACAAGAACCATACATGTGACTCATGCCCTCTGTTTTAGCCTGCTAAGAACGTGGGAACATGTTGTATCTTTCTTGTTTCCAGCTTTGAACTTATTACACAGAGGAATAAGCCGTGTTCATTAATTGGACCTTTGCCGTGTTTTTGCAGTACACCCGTAGCTTTATCTAATAACAATATCATTTTAAAAACAACTTCGTTCTATTGATAGACGTCTTACGATGACCGCCGGTTAGAAGGGTCACGGCGCATGCGCACTGGTATTGCCACAGACCATCTAACAAACTGGCATTTGCAAAGCGACACGAGAGAACAGTGAGACGTTTCCATGGTGCCAGAGACAAGTGGCGGATGCAACACTCGCTGTGTTATATTTTGCAGTGGACTCTATGGCAATAATAATTCTGAATGAGTTTTGAAAATTACAATGCCGTAATGCGAGTAGGCAACACGCGTACCTTCAGAAGTAGGCCTATTGCAGTATAGCAATATGTTTTGCTTTACAATGTTTCGAACACGGGTTAAATGCAACTTCCAGTACTTCTTTGCTTATTATTATTTTTACTTGCTTCTAAACTACCCATTCGTGGAGCAACAAACCAAACCGCTACCACTACATTACATCACATGCATATTAAACTCATTTCAGTTTAACGTTTAATTTCTGCAATCGCCTATTACGGCATGCCAACTCTACTTCCAGGTCAGGTGAATTTAAAGTAACGGTGGCGCCCTCTCGAGAGTGGCTCACCAGTAGCCGCAAACACGTAGTAAGTCAACACCTCCAAATAACTAATGTATCGCCAGTTGGTATATCAGAGGACAATGGTCCAAATAAGCGAATGAAAACAGAAAGGGTCGAGAGAGCTGGACCCCTGGGAGGAGATACTGTTTCATTTCCCCCATAGGTAGCGTATATAGCATTATATATATTTTTTTAAATCGCTTTCACTACCTAAACGAGTGACATACAATTGTGAACTTTGTTGTAAAGCGCTTTGAACAGAACTAAGGGTTGGATACTGCGCCATATAAGACTTTATTATTATATATTATTGCCGCATACGACGATGTATACCATATTGCTTGTGTATGTCAGTGAAACGGCAACAGTGCTGGTATTGCTTTCATTCTTCACGCCTCAAGATCAGTCACCGGTAAAGCTATGTTAACGCTGTGCTATGTGCTCCTTTGTCGGTACGACTTTGTAGCTAGCTGTATGTGACCGCCAAACAGCTAAGCCATGTGTTTAAACGAATTTGTTTGCGTTTCACATGAAAGATCAAGGTCGATTCTGCATGCTACGATAGTTCCCGAGGTATCATATTCTAATAAATCTTGTTGATGTCATATTCTATTAAACTTTGTTGACTTAGCCTTCGTTTGTAATTTTACTTTCAACTTGCCCGCTCTCTGTACCATATTATTCGTAACTGTAAGGGGTGTTTCTATTGCGGGTTTAGAGGCGTTTTAAGCTGGGTTTAAACGGTGCGATATGTTGTTCCAAGCAATTGGACAACAACTACGCTGTAATCGACTCGTATTTAACGGGTTCTTTGTTTGTTTTTTCTACTTGAACTTATATATCATGTTCCGAGTGTCGCGGTCCAAACCTCTGCCAGTCGGTGTCTTTCTTTAGGCGTCTACACCACTGTGTGTGATGCCAAACTCACAGCTTTGTCGTGGTTTGTCTCTGCATCGTTTCCATACCACCGAGCTCATATGTAGTAGCTGTCTTTCCCAATATAATGTACCTTATGATATAACTCTTGGTGGGGACAAAACATGAAAGAAACCATTGTAAAACTCGGAGAAGTGAAGCTGATGTCCGGTTGAACACTTCTATTAGGGAGTGTGTAACACTCTGAGCCGTCTTACATATAATAAGGACTGGATATCACGATGTATAAAAACTTACCATTACCTTTATAACTACAATCATACATGTAAACCCGCTATATGGTTCATAGCTGCCGCACAGCAACAAGGTACCGTTGTCACACTACGGCCAGTGCAGTAACCTATGCCTGAACTCCCACTTGTTCACCACGGCTCCCGTCTCTCGTCACCGCAATAACATGTCTGTCAACGTCGGTCCTTCGTCGGCCAAAGTGTGGGAGGATCGATGTGGGAGGAACGGGCGACAAAGTATGTTCTCGATAACGATGTGGATTTATTTTATTTGTTCAACAAAGATAGTAGATACAGTGTACGCTCGCAATATATTGACTCCTAGTGAAAGGAAGAAATGCATAAAAGGAACAACTTTGAAATGCCCGTTCAGGCCTGCTCTGGGTTATGTAGCCATAACAGAAACACCGGATGTAAAGAGCAGTATGACTAAGTCTCATTCCCTCCTTGTTCCTCATATACAGCTTTCATTATATTGGTAAGTTCTTGAACAGCGAGGCGTCTGGGAAGCAACCAGCTGCAATTATTGCGCAAAAAAGAACAATCGTTCACATAATCGTATCTATCGGTCATTATTTATATAGCCAAGTGTTCATTAATATAATTGAGTGAAATGATGCAACGTATAGTTACATAAATTTTCCAACCTTCGAAACTACCCGAACCTCGGATTTTGTGCGAGCCCTACGTTTCGACCACTGTGCTGTATTGTACTGTGTCCTGTAGTGGCACATGTATGATTTACCTATGGCTGTAATAAGGAGAACGTGCACATTGTTACGATCATACGAGCTGTTGCATTCACTACAGATGCCGGCATCGTTGACATGTGTAGTCATGTATGCTCGTTGGGTCTTTGTTTCATCGCGGATGATCATTTATATTTCCAATAAATGAAAGACTTGGCAACGTCGGCTGAACACGATTGTTAATTTTATTTGAGTCGGATGTTCCACATACTGTGCTGCGGCGCTCCACTATATACACGCGGTATATCCACTGTTCAAATGCACCGGACCTTTAGGGATAATACTTATCGATGACGCAACAAACGATATAATACACCAACTGAAGTCGAAATAGATGATCTTATATGGCTAATGCGTTCGTACAGACCGAATATTATCTGTGGCAAGAACACTGAGCAATGTCAAATTCAACATAACGGGCACAATACGCCGAATGCGATCTCGTGTAATTGACTGCTTGTATTATCGCACCAGACGAGCTCACTGATAATAACCACCTTTTAGCAATAACCGATTGTATAATTATCTTAACGACCTCAAGCTTCGGGAACATACGTGAATAACCTGGAGTCACGGCGCTTTATAAATGCACTAATTAGTATTATTACGTACCTCTCTACGCGCATCAGATTTATTGAAGATGGCTTACGTTTTATTTATTATAATATCACGCTTAATTTGTTCATAATATCACAATTCCTAGTATTTGCCCCAAAAAATCGTGTACATAACGACCATTTAAAATTGTTTGTTTGTTTGTTGCCTGGCAACATCGGTGAATTCAGACAACAGACTACTAACGAGAACACGCCAAGTTCATTCACATTCTGCAGAAACGTGTGCATGAGACCGGGATTGAGATATAGGTTTACACTTCCGACGGCGACAGCACCTCGCTTTTTGCTCTTTCATTTGCCCGTATGCGGAGAGAACCAATGAGGAATGTACACGAAATATGTTCATTAATTTCACCTCCATGATCGATGCTCATCGTCGGAGCTTGTTTCCTTGTCAATACTATTTTTTTCGTTTCATTTGTTGTTACGTTTGTTAATAGTTATTTAGTTATTACGTTGTTTTATGCTGTCCGCGAGCAGCCAGGCGAGCCAGACTAGTAGAGAATAAATCACAGACTCGGCATTAGCATGGTAACATATTCATAGGCGATTACCTACATTAATCACGGTGGTCGGTTCAGACGAGGGAATTATGTCGTCTATCACAATTAATATATGGGTTGTATGATGCAAGTGACGCAAGAGAAACCTGTTCATTATAGTGACAAATTTAAAATACTAATATAAACTATAAATACACTATCACTCTGCCAAGAGACTCGGTCTATTTATCCGGAGAGATCGAGTGAGTTTCTTGTGAGATAAGAAAATGCCAATATCGAAAGGTGGTCAAGAGATCAGGACATTCAGTGAGAAGATTGAATAAGGTTGAACAAGATTGAACAAGATTTAACAAGATTGAACAAGATGAACAATATTGAACAAGATTGCCATCCAGTGCAAACGTCCCAGATGGCAACTGTAGGCCCAGAAGGAAATATTTTATTATATGTTATTTGTGTGCAATTCGTTCGTCCCAGATAGTTGTCAGTTTACGGAAATCATACTCACGCTGCTAGTAAAATAGGTTGTCCCATCGTCATACTGGGTTAAAACACTGGACAACTGTAAAGATATTGGCCAATGACTATACAAGGCCATAAACAGGAAAAGTACAATACTTTTTAGAAAGGAGCGGACGAGCGGCCGGCGGGTAAATGAGCCACTCGCTCGCAGCCAGTCAGTCTCCCGTCGAGCCGCACAAAGGATCGAATTAACAATGGATTCCACGAGCTGCACTCAAGTGCTGTACTTCAAAGACGCTGCGCCTGAGGGTCGGTCAATTGTGATCGAGTCGTTGACCAATGTCGTTCAACTTTCCGCGGACAATCGGCTGGCCACCATCAGCTGACATGCGCTCATTATGTTAGCATGTTAGTTGATATGCATTTTATTAATGATGTTTGTTCACGCCTGTTGTTGTTGCTTCGTTTTCGTCACCGTCGTTACGCTGCCAGTTGTCGTGAGCCGTCGTCTCTTCATATGTGTCTTCGTTTCGTCCCACATGTCTTCGTGTCTGACCACGTGTCTCCGTCTCTTCCCATGTGTCTTCGTCTCTTCCCACGTGTCTTCGTCTCTTCCCACGTGTCTTCGTCTCTTCCCATGTACCTTCGTATCTTCCCACGTGTCGTCGTCTCTTCCCACTTGTCTTCGTCTCTTCCCGCGTGTCTTCGTATCTTCCCATATGTCTTCGTCTCTGACCACGTGTCTTCGTCTCTTCCCATGTGTCTTCGCAAGTTTCCATGTATCTTCGTCTCTTCCCATGTGTCTTCGCTCTTCCCATGTGTCTTCCTCTCTTCCCACCTGTGTTCATCTCTTCCCATGTGTCTTCGCTCTTCCCATGTGTCTTCCTCTCTTCCCACCTGTGTTCATCTCTTCCCATGTGTCTTCGCTCTTCCCATGTGTCTTCCTCTCTTCCCACCTGTGTTCATCTCTTCCCATGTGGCTTCGTCTCTTCCCATGTGTCTTCGTCTCTTCCCACGTGTCTTCGTTTCTTCCCATGTGTCTTTGCTCTTCCCATGTGTCTTCGTTTCTTCCCACGTGTCTTTGTCTCTTCCCATTTGTCTTCGTCCCTTCCCATCTGTGTTCGTTTCTTCCCACCTGTCTTCGTTTCTTCCCATGTGTCTTCTTTTCTTCCCATTTGTCTTCGTCCCTTTCTATGAGCCCTCGTCCCTTACCACGATTTTGTATCTCATTATCCTGTATATGTTTATTTTGTCCGTTTTCATTATTGCTCTGTGACTGTAGAAACACTGCAACAAAGTATGCAGATACAATGTCCTGACAAACCTGCTATGTCAATTTGGCATGACTGTCATATTGTTCTGACAAACATGTCATATAGTATTGACAAACTTGTCGTATTATCGTGATGTCACCTTATCGTGACTGTCACATTATCGTGACTGTCATGTTGTTCTGACTGTCATATGTTCCGACTGTCATGCTGTCCTGGGAAACATATCATATTGTCTTGACTGTCATATTGCGCTGGTACACATGATTATCACAACGTCTCGTTCTGACACCAGACCACTGCCATACCCATGCCATCGTCTTGATATTCCCGATATAACATCCTGACATCCATGTTATGTAGTTCATACACCTGTGTCATTCTACTGACGTTCCTGCCATCTCTTCTCACAACCCTACCATTGTGTCGTGATAGAGCCTGTCACAGCGT
The DNA here is from genome assembly GCA_963995525.1 of Escarpia spicata. NCBI lineage: Eukaryota > Metazoa > Annelida > Polychaeta > Sabellida > Siboglinidae > Escarpia > Escarpia spicata. Next base: position 23,424,202 of record OZ023212.1, read on the forward strand.
CATGACATCGTGTCCTTTCGTCCTAATGCTACTTATTTCGTTCTGGCACCACTGCCGTGTTGTCCTGATGCCCTTAATATCACTGCCACTATATATATTGTCTTTGTCATCTAATTATTGCTCGAATGCCATCCCTGAATTCGCGGAAGTCTAGCACCAATCTCTCGGCTCACGTTAATTCTCTGGCGTTGACAGATCTCGGATGCATTCACGCGGTGCGACACCACATGGATGTCTACCGCCGAATAGAACTATATTGCCCGCAATACCTACCGCGGTGTCTTTGCTGACCTATTTCAAAGGTTTCCTTTGACTATTAATTTTGATGTTTTCTTCTAAATTAATCAATTTAAAGTAGCATTAGCAAAGGAACGGTGTAGAGAGGGTGTGAGAAAGTATTCATTCATACATACGGTGTATCTGCTAATTAATTGTGTTAATGCTAGCAGTGTGAATATGTTTAAAACCTAATAATAGTACTGACAGATGTCGTAGAGTGGGTGCCATTATAGGTTAAACATTTGAACTATCGATAAGAAAAGTATGTCCACTTGGCACCTGAATGTTGTTATTTCGATGTCAATCTTGTTCAATCTTGTTACATTTTGACAGTCATCGTAATTTACATGTTTGCACCTTTGGAATTCATTCTCTGCGTGCTTGCACTTTTGAAAATCCTCACACACTGACCACCTGACGACCCTCAATGACCGGTCTCAATTAAATATATTTCTGAGGGCGGAGTCGTGATTGTGGCCCCTGATCGTACCCTGATACGATTTAGTCTGCGTGGAAACGCACTGCGCGTGTAATTGATATGTTGTGGTGGTCTGTCAACACATTCCCCTGTCGAGTCAAGACAACATCATACAAATAATTAAATACTTAGGTAGACGTTTTGAAGAATACATATATACGAGTTATAAATAGCAGAACTTAAACTAGGGGCAAACTAATATCCGGTATATTCTTTTTACACGTGTACGTGGTTTCACGCTAATATAGAGAGTGTCTGCGAGCATACCGATCTCGATTCCCTTCCCTACCCCTAACGCGCTGCGCGACCGGTGTTGATTGTTGGAGATAGGTAATCGTCAGGAGTGTCTGCATCACGGCGTTTCGCGCGACAACGTATCGTACATTTATGCCCTTTTCAGGTGGATATGTGGTCCTAATCACAAGCTCAAATGGACAGACCATAATGCACCTAAATCATTTTGGAATTGTATACAAAAGCACATCACAGCGAATATAGAATGCACGGTTTTTAACGCAGGTGCCTTTTACGAGATTTGGATTTGCCTGTCTATATTCGTAAGTACTTCATCCAAAACAATTTTTTTAACAGTTCATTTGCACAAATTTAACGGAATATGTGTTAGAGATTTAGCACATAGATATCTTACGGAAGAATTTTATCAGTTTGTTTATGAAAACAACAAAAACGATTGCACGCACGATTTGTGCCCCCACCGTTATGTATAACATGCTGAGACAGGTCTTTAAAAAAAATTATGATGCATTAAACACAACAGCAATTAAAATGAGGCGGCTAATCAGTCAAAAACAGTTGTATGTACAATGCTGCCATATTGTTTATTTTGATTCATCCATAATTTGAACGTAACTGGATAGGGATAGGGAAGGGAATCGAGATCGGTATGCTTGCAGACACTCTCTAATTATAATCGTGTTCACCGTAACACTATTTGTAATACTGTAGCTTCTTACTACATTTATTCCCTGCACGTATGCTATATGAAACTGACCATCATTGAAGTTCCTCTTGATCCTGATCAATTCTCTAACAAACCGCTGAACTAACAAGTGTGTGTGTGTGTGTGTGTGTGTGTGTGTGTGTGTGTGTGTGTGTGTGTGTGTGTGTGTGTGTGTGTGTGTGTGTGTGTGTGTGTGTGTGTTGTGTTTACAGAAGTGTGCCCGCGTGCACGCTCGAATACGTGCAGACAAATATTATGTACTTGTTGCTCCCGACATGCATTCCTACGCCGACCCCACCCGAACCAACTGGTGATGGATTGTTTCTTTACAAATGTAAGTATTGCAAAACGTCTTGACGCGTCTTATGCAGTGTCACGTCGGTAGCTGCTAGCAAGAATGTGTTGACCAAAGGACACGCCGTGGAACCTCGCCCAGTTGCATAAAGTCGCAAGTACGAAACGTGAGAGAGATTCATGTTTGTTTCTGAAAGAGAGAAAGAGAGAGAGAGAGAGTGTGTGTGTGTGTGTGTGCGTGCGTGTGTGCGTGTGTGTGTATGTGTGTGTGTGCGTGCGCGCGCGTGTGTATGATGTTTGTGTGTATATGTGTGTGTGTGTGTGTGTGTGTGTGTGTGTGTGTGTGTGTGTGTGTGTGTGTGTGTGTGTGTGTGTGTGTGTGTGCGTGCGTGCGTGCGTGTGTGTGTCACGTGGAAGAAGGCAGGGAGATAAAATACAGAGGCACAAAGAAGGGTGGCACTCAGACCGACAGACATGGAGATGAACGGGAGAGGGGTGGGCGAAGAGAGAAGACGGATGGGAGAGGTAGACAAGGGGGGGGGGGGGGATAGAGGTAGTGTGAGAAAAAAGTGAACAAATGAAAGATGTTGGAAAGAAGACAGAGCAGAGAGTGAAATCAAAGACTGACATACAACCATACATGCGGTCGGGAAGGAAACACGGTTTATGCGACTTAGTTACGAGCCCGCCAAGAACCCTACTATACATGCACTCAACACAGCCGTCAGAGTTATGCCCCATGCGCGATGGAACCCGATTCGTTGCAAAGAACATCCGCTGTGAGAACATCGTTGAACGTAGCAGGCGTTTGTCACTAATGAGGAAACTATACCGCGTGTCGTCTGTAGCACTGCCATTAACGAGACGTCTACCATTTGGATGAGTGGACATAACAAGTCGGTGAAGAAATGCGCAGCTTATGGCGAAACAGACAGCGGTCACTTCCTGTTCCGGACAGAATTATCTAGACAAGACGATTTTCACAAGACTGCACATTATACAAAATGGAACACAGCATAATGTATATCATTATATATATACATATATATATATATGTGTGTGTGTGTGTGTGCGTGTGTGTGTGTGTGTGTGTGTGTGTGTGTGTGTGTGTGTGTGTGTGTGTGTGTGTGTGTGTGTGTGTGTGTGTGTGTGTGTGTGTGTGTGTGTGTGTGTGTGTGTGTGTGTGTGTGTGTGTGTGTGTATGCACTACCACCGAGCACCATTTCATGAAAGTTATTACATTAATTCCAGGGCAGTCTCTTTCAACATCCAAAGTATTAGGGCCTAACCCGAACAGATCCACCATGCGTGATAGAACATTTTGCCACTTACATCTCAATGAATGGATAAATTAATGAAATAAAAGTTACGTGTTTTGGTTACTCGGTTACAATGATATTACAAGTATGAACGTAATTGTGATTTCCAAGTAACTCGGGAGATTCTCTAGAATTTCGCGAACCACCTATAATTAGGTAATGTAATAATTGAACATACTTTAGACTTGACATCTTGGTCGTGTCTATATTGTATATTTATAATTTAAAGTAGAGGCCCTTACAGTTTACGTTTGATAAGTAATGTTTAGTGATACTATTTCGACAGCGTGACGTCACCGTTATTTGCGATTGTGTTGCACAGTAACTGCCGGAAACAAACTCATTCAAAAGTGTTCACGTATGACAATGACGTGATTGACACATATCGAGTTTGTGCATAAATTCACAAGGCGAACATAGTCGTGTCTTCAAAAGTCGTGAACCAAACGCGCTACCAGACAGATTACGAGATAATAATAAGGACGTCATCTGGAGCAAACTGTGGCGATGTAGATATTCCGTAATGTTATTTCTTAACAACAAAACGTACTTTGTAGAGATAATACCATTTGCAGTAAAGTCCAGGTTCGCTGCATGAAACCATTGGTGATCTAATTATAGCTTCCATGGTGAAATAATGAGTCCCGATGAGAGATTAGATCGGCTTAAGGACCAGTCTGAGCCTTACTATATATATACCGAAGCCCGGTCCACGCGTCGTCCTGCACCTAATGCCCCCCCCCCCAGGGCCGCGATAAGCTCACTTGTCGCCATCGGCCAGTGAAACAAAACATAATTGTTTCACAATGCGACACCATCAAGCTCACGGAATGTTATCAAGATGTCGCGCTGATATGAAGCCTTGTAGCCTTTTGTTTTGCCGATGTGTGACTACCCGTTGACGCATTGATTGAGATATGGGGAAACATTGGTGATGATAGTTTGATACATGTGGTTGACATTACCGTGCCGGGCAAGTGCCTTGTTCTTCGGCTGTAGTCCGTACGCTGCGTGGCGTCTTCAACAAGTGTAGCAGTCACAGGGCTCGATCGCTAATGCACGCTTCTTTTATCCACAGATTCCGTTGGCGTGTACGTAACGGTGTTGTAAGTGGCAGCGACCACGGCGCTCGACGCGTCCCATTCGTCTTAACGAGGCGTGTGGCCCCGTCGTTTAATGACGTTTATAAAAGTCCTGCTACATAAGGGTTATTTTGGTATTAAACAAAACAAAACAATCCTTTTTCCAAACCTTTCCAAAACAATCCGTTTTCCAAAACTTTCCAAAATGTGTAGTGTTTGCTGAAACGCTGTTTTGCTCTAAGGCTTATTGTTTTTATTATTTACACGAATGCGATTGGAGTCTTATCAGACGGCTCAATAAGATTCGTTTTTTTATTAAAAAAAATAAACTCCAGTGCAGTTGGTGTTAACAAAGGTCAACTTGATCACGCGATACAACATTTACTGAACATGATAAATTATGTTTACCTTAATTTAACTTAAACATATGTTGTGTTTAAATACAGTAAATATAATTAACATTCCGTCTGTCTAAACCAATTTAAATTTTAACAGCTAGAGTTAATGTTCAAACTTCGGAACTAAATGACCAATCGATATTAGTGATTTAGATGACATAAATACATCAAAATTGCGATTCATACAATATTGTGAACATATTCTCCGTCTCTATAGTATCTAGATGGGACGCAAAGACCGCTGCTGAACGGATAATATAGCGATGAGAATGTTCCCTTTGGTCGTATACCCGTCACCGTCTCGCAGCCGCTCCCACGGTGTGTCGACTGATCTCTCCCTATAGGTAGATCGATGTCGGGATTCCCCACGTGCCTCATTCCACTAATGCATTAAACGTAGCGAACACGCCTGGTGGCATGCTGTATGACAATCTATTAAACACCAATGATTGCACAAGCAATATGCAACACGTCTTTGATCTCGCCGCAAAACGATGACACCGATTGTTGATTCAAGTTACGCAATATTTTATTTTAATCGGACGGATTAGCACAGATGAACACCTATTAATAAACACCTTAGTGGATGTTAAATTCGCTGTAAATTATGCACCAGAATGGTAAGAAAGGTCCAAGCCGCCGTGTCGTCGGGTTTAATTGTGGACGCGTGTATGTGAAATACATTATCGTATCGTTACGGGAGAATCTCTGCAGGACGCACTGGCGCCGTCGCACTGTCGGTGGACATTTGCAGTCGTCTGACAAAGGAATGATAAATGTCCATCATTACCCGTGTCGGGATTCACGCGCCTACGCTCTAACTATGCACTGCCACGTGCGTCTTCTGACGGTCGCTGCGGTGGCATAATTGTCGTCTGCTTTGCCATGGCCGTCTTCCCGCCGTCTTGTTCGTTTCGCCTAATACGACACCACGCGAGTAAAGACGCATGACCCACGTGTGTGCCTCCAGTCCTGCCCGGCCGTGGTGGTCGTGTTTTGGCGACGTTCTGGACACCTTCCTACCACTAACTGAAGGCGAGGGCCAGGAACGCGTAGGTGGTCAGGGACCCGAGGAACGACTGTAGTGACGTCGGCTTTGAGACGCCCGCCTCCCCCCGCCAGGTGTTCTATGTGGAATCAAAGCGCTCTTTGGTTGAATAAAAAAACCGTCGGCCGGGTTCATTGGGTACGTTTTGTTGGAAGACATGTTGAGAACCGGAGAATGCTATGTCGTTTACATAGCCCTAATGAGTGGCGTAATTGGAAGGTATGACCCATTAGTAAGTTGGGATATTATATAACCTTTGGCGCTACTATATCGATAGTACGATATCTACTAAAAGATGACTAACGTTGGTCGTCGTTGGCACCACTTCGAGGACCTAAATGGACCACTGGCCGTTATGTCAACGTTGTACGCACAAAGGCCTATTTTACGTCATCGTTACTGGAACACGTCATATAGGATAGGTCTTTCCCTTTCTCTGTACGTGTGTGATGTCAAAAAAATTGTTTATCTCATATAAGTAGTAAGTCTAGTCACAGTAACGATATCGACACCGCACAGAGGGTTGTTTTATATCGTACTACACCCGATGGGGATACTATGCTTCTGTGAAGTATATCCTCTAACAAAACGGAAATCTGCCAAAAAACTCAGGCTTACACTGATCAAATATACGACACCTGCCAGCAAAACATCCACCCAGCAATGTATCTGAGCTGCTAAATAGACGAATTACAACTACACCGACTGCGAGAGAATGGATTGACGTCCGTCTGAGTGAGTTTGACTTTGTTGCGCTTTTCGCAGCGAGAGTCGGCGATGTGCACTTGTGCGCGCCAAGTGGTCCGTGTGATGTCGAAAGATGTACGCGAGTTTAGAGTCAATGATTATCAAAGCTTGTAAGCTGCCTACTTTGTAGACAGTGCGTCAAATTGTAAACACGCCTCGGCGGTTCTTGTGTTCGGTCGAACCGAGGCGGAAGTGTCCGTAGAAGGCGCGGCCGATAACATCCCCAGTGGCGCGGGGACGAGGTTTGAGGCGTTGAGTGTGGGAGATAAGGATGCAGATAGAGCACAGAATAGGGCCTTAAAGGCGGGGAAGCGGGCCGGATGGAGATGCGGAGGTGGAAGGATGGTAGAGTGGACGAACATAAGAAGGAGTGTGTAAGGAACGAGGGATTGAGTGTGGACATAGAGACTGAGGAATTAAGGCAACATTGATATTGAGGAGTGACGTGTGTGTGTGTGTGTGTGTGTGTGTGTGTGTGTGTGTGTGTGTGTGTGTGTGTGTGTGTGTGTGTGTGTGTGTGTGTGTGTGTGTGTGTGTGTGTGTGTGTGTGTGTGTGTTTCTTGTGGTGTGCGTGCGTGCGTACGTGCGTACGTGCGTGCGTACTTTTGTGCGTCGTTTGTGCGAAGTGTTGTAACTTACACCGAATACAGTTCTTCAGTTAGTAGTTTAATACCCCCTATACACAAATCAAACTACAACTGTGTAGTACCTATCGTAGTTCACTCAATGACCAACTAAAATTAACGTGTGTCGTCCTAGTGTACATAAACACTACATGTTACATGTAGCGATATTTCACAAATCAATATAAACGGAGTGTCCATTGGCGACTGCTGTATCGATAAACCTTCAGATGGCACATAGGTGCATAGCATTCAGTTTGTTTACATTCAACGAACTCGATAGCGGTGTTTTTCGGTACATTTGCAGCTGACAGTACATCATTGAACTAAATTCATGTCGACTCAATCGTAGCGTGTCTGACAGAAAGAGAGTCCTGGCGCCGTCTTTAACGACAACTATGCGTCCACGGCGCATCCGTCATATGAACTGCGAGAGATTATACGAGTCGCTTTGTAACTGCACAGTGAGATGTTACTATATATAATAGGTTAAGGATCAGACTTCACCTTGTTTCTTTTTGGACTTGCGTGGCTAGACGGCTTCGACAAGCTAACATTTAATTCTATTATAGTTGTAATGACACTTACAATGCACACATAAGCTCCACTTATCCAGTGGAGATTTTTATGGGACAAGAAATCCTTAGCGAAGATGACTGACATCAAATTAAACTCGAATATACCCTTCCACATCACACGGTTCACTTGATCCGCACAAGTACGAGTCAACGTCGAGTATACAGCGCTATAACCACTTCACGTGCACACACCTGATAAACATTGCTCACATATTTTACTTTACTTATATTAATATTGTTCAAAATAAAGTATTTGATCGCAACCATGAATCTTTCATTGGGAAGGCAAAATCGGTGACTATACGTGCAAATGAAGATCACAGATAATCGCCAACTGGCCAGTTCTGTCTTGCGTAGCTAGCAACTGTCGACATGTGGGGGGTCGCTTTATCTCCCCTAAATACGTTAGTGGGACACACAGCAAACACCAGGTGGGCTTAACACATCATCAACAATGTCTCAGTAATGTCATTTCAATTAAATTGCTACAAACAACCCTTCACACTGAAGTGCTTAAATTGCAAGTTGACAACAGCCTCGCTTCAATGGACTGGGACGATATAAATACTACATGGCAACAATCCCAGGACATATAATATCTTGCACATTGAACAGTTGTCTGATGTCTAATGGCCGTGTCATTGGATTTACGAATACCGAAGAAAAAGAAGATGATAAAGAAGAAGAAGAAGAGAAGAAGGTGATGAAGAAGAGGATGACAGTTTATTGTTCCTTGCATTCTTACACAGTTACTTACACAGTTACTTACACAGTTACTTACACAGTTACTTACACAGTTACTTACACAGTTACTTACACAGTTACTTACACAGTTACTTACACAGTTACTTACACAGTTACGTACACAGTTACTTACACAGTTACTTACACAGTTACTTACACAGTTACTTACACAGTTACTTATTGATATATTTTATTTGATAAACAATTTATGTCGGGCAAAGACCATTAAGTCGACGTAGGTCCAGGAAATATAGACTTCATTATGAACATGATAAATTCACAATTCACCGCATACAAACGGCCGTCAAACCGGTGGTCCGTCGCTTCACTGGACCTGTCTGAACGTAGTCCACTTGAGAACATCAAACTGTCCACACCAATTACTTACTTAAAGAGCGCGGTACACGGTTGTCACCATCGATACGATGGACAATCGTCAATAGCATCACTACTCGTGCACTCGGGCAATTATTGCAATAATAGCAATCCGCTACATAAAGAATAACATTACGCGCGAAAAGCAAAAGATCATCTCGACCGGCGTTGAAGGACAACGGTCTACCACGTCTGTCAAAGTGCCGTCGACTGAAGTGTTATTTCAACAAATAAGAGTGACCACCGTCAGTAACCGGACCTTCCCACACATAACTCGGACAATGAGGTAGACTAGCCGCGTGTTGATGAATGGACGATTGACCAAATATTTACACAAAACGACCAGCACAGTTCATTACGAGCCACAGCGGGTGTCGCAGCCAGTTTGCTGATACGCTTAACGTATCTGTATCCGCTTGAGTGGTCACGTCACGGTACACTGGTCACGTCACGATACAGTGAACCATGGGTCCGCGTGCTATCAGTTCACCGGCCCTCTGCTACTACTACCACCACTACTACTACTAGTACTACTACTACTACTACTACTACTACTACTACTACTACCACCACCACCACCACCATTAACACCACCACCACCACTACTACGATTACTACTACTACTACCACTACTATTACCACTACCACTACACCTACCACTATCCTTACCACTACCACTACCACTACCACTACCACTACCACCACCACCACCACCACCAACACCACCACCACCACTACTACGATTACTACTACTACTACCACTACTATTACCACTAACTCTACCACTACACCTACCACTATCCTTACCACTACCACTACCACTACTAACACCACTACCATTACCACTACCACCACTACTACTACTACTACTACCACTACCATTACCACTACCACTACCACTACCACTATCATTACCACTACTACTACCACTACCATTACCACTACTCCTACCACTACCACTACCACTACCTCTACCACTACAACTA